>JAEIIH010032661.1:0-11785 GCA_018904745.1 Drosophila orosa
CTTTCATCAACAACACCGCCATATGGGTTGATGAAACATTGATGACACGTACTGCAGGGTGGGGCCACGTGAAGGCGAAGGCGCGCAACAACAGCGAGCGGAGGGGAAAGAGAGGGAGCGGTAGAGGTAGAGAAAGTGACAGTGACAGTGCTGGTAGAAAACCGAAACCGAAAGTGAAAATTGAATACGAACAGCAACGGGTGCGGATCCTTCAACAGCCGTAATCTGTTGAATATAGAATGACGTTGCACACAAAAATCAATGTGAGGCACAAAAAAGAAACAGCAAAAGCAACAGTAACAGCAGCAACGGTAACGGTGCCATCAGCAGCAGCAGCAACAACAAGGCTCCATTCGCACAGATAAAGAGAGAGAGAGCGAGAGAGCTGAAGCTTAAGCAGCGTAAGAAGCGGAGTAGCAGCAGCAGCTAACGGTACCCAAATCGCGAAGTCAGCGCAGTCAAGTGCAACAGCAGTTACAACAGCAACAACAACATCCTTGCACCATCCTTCGCTTTAATAACTGTTGAAGGCAGAGTCGGTGAGACAGAGACAGAGCCAGAGACAGTCAGAAAGCTAGAGCGACCGAGATAGAAGAGGGCGAGAGGGAGACAGAACCAGCGGAAGAGGAAGCAGATAAGCGAAATGAAGCCATCGGATTTGTTGTTGGTCCTAGAGAAGGTGAGTGAGCAGGGATTCATAAAAAAAAAGATTTTAAAGCAAGCAAAACAACAGCGGAATCAGACCGAAAGGTGTATATTTATTATTATTTCTACACTGAAGCTGACACAGAGTTTTGGTCACTGCTAAAAATGGAGACCTCACACACACACACACACGCACCCAAAATCGAGTGCGTGTGCGTGCGTTTGCGTGTATGTGTGAATGAAGCTTTGTTGTAATGGTATGCCGTAAAAAGGTCATTATGATACCGAACGCCGACGCAGACACACACACACACACAGTCCACAGTCAGGCGTTAGCATGTGTGTGTCTGTGTGTGAACTTATGCAAATCCATTTGGCAGAGGAGCTGCTCACCCACACAATTGCGCACCCACACACACACACACACGCACACAGGGGCGAAAGCATAGACGTGGCAAGTACAACACAACAACAGCAACAGCAGTTACAGTAACTCAGAGTGAGCTCCAATGCCGAAGTGTAAAAACAACAACAAGAGGAGGCACCCACACACAGGTTCACACACACACACACACACACAAGTAAAGATTGGGAGAGTGCGCGAAAGGGATGGCCGAGCAACCCACAAGCACGCAGACAAGCACACACACATTTTTTGGCTTTCCGTTATCTTTATTGCCACTTCTGTTGCGCTGGCCCTTTACAGCCGCCGCTGTAATTGGAACCGCCGCTCGTCCCTAGACCAAATCCCCAATCCCAACACACCCGCTACATTCCCCTCATCCCTCACTCCACCCCCCCAATACCGCTGTCCAGTTTATCCCGCCGGGGGCGCGAGATACAAGCAGGGGGTGGGGATGGCTCTATAAATAAAGCATCTGTTTTGGGGCCGGATTACGTGCAAGTGAGACGGAGCGAGGCGTAGCGTAACGTAAAGGAGCTTTGTTATGACAATATCACTCATACGCAGCGTATGACAGGCAGCAAGACCAGCTTAGCCAGCCGAAAAGTATGCTACACCAAAGTATGCCACACAGAGAGAAAAATAGAAGCGCGGAGAAGTCAGTATATCCTTTCTTGCCATCATATAAAAATAGTAAACATGAAAATAGTAAAAACAAAGCCTCAAAATTTTCTCCACGAATTTTCATTCATCAATCCCTTACAAAAATGATCAAATTGGTAACTTGCAATACTATTTACTTGCATGTTTCGGGCACCTTTTTCTATTGATTTCCCAGCATATTGGTTTATTTATCGAGCAATATGTATTTAATAATATTTATTTGTGTAGACGCCTCACTCTCTGTTTCGCATTTAAGGAGTTGCCTTCTTCCACTTGTGGATGCCCCTCCACAAGCCATGCTGGAGAACCGCGCGCGATTATCCTCTGCCAGCGCGCGTCCATATCCTTCCTGGGCGGGGTGACCTTTTGTGTGGCTGCTGCCACTGCAGCTCACTGTGGCTCATCCCCTGACTCTGGCAAGCCATTAATAACGCCAACTCGCTAAAAAAAAATATATATATAAGTATATATAAGGGCCACCAGGAACAGGTCCTGCTGGGGTCGAAGCTACGAATACCCAATCAGAACGTTTTAAACCTTTAGAGGGGAGTTTATTTAAGGAAAGATTATTATAGTTAATTAGTTGTACAAAAGGCATTTAGATCAAATTGAAAATGTTTCCAAAAATAAACAATACAAAGAATGGTCTTCACATTCACTAGCTTCCTTTTACACAAGTTTAATGTCTTTTAATGTCATTTAAATTTGGCGAAAACATGATAAATACTTTGCGGAAAATTGAATAACTACTTGACACTAGTTAGGAATTGAAATAATATAGTTTTCGTAACTTGTTCAACTTAAAGTGTGTCCCATTGACCTTTAATATTTGGTGGTTATTAAGCACATAGTATATTAGTTTTATTTACCTCTTAAAGTATTTATAGTTAACAGAGATATTTGTTTTATTAACCTCTTAAATGATCTATAAAATATATTACAAGTTGGAATGCAGTTTGTATGGACACTTATTTAATATATTGCAAGGACCTGCTGCTGCTACTGCCAACTTATCATGCCCAAGCTTGCCGCAGAGCCTTGAAAGGGGAACAAATAAATGGGGACGACAAATGTCGCCGCAGCATGCAACTTGTTGGAATACAAAGGGTTCGAGGACGAGGGCTCCGAGGGAAGAGAGCGGGTCGAAGGTTAATGGCTATGATTCCTAGTAAATGGCAAATGGGATGTGCCGCAGAGGATCCGGCGGCCTGGGCGCTGCTCCTCTGGTTGCTTTGATTGCGTCAAGGCCTGTCCCGGAACTAAACCAAGTTGCCCACTATATATGTGTAGAGACTATAGAGATGGAGGAGGTGCATCTGCGGTTGACTGTCTACCCGCTGACATGGCATTTAGCTGCGAAGCTGGGAAGCTGGGAAGCAAATGAAGTTGGCCACTGCGGCTGACATCAAAGCGGGGCAAGGATTTGCCGGAAATGCAAGCAATGAGGTCCTAAAGGCAGGAAAAAATGGAAAACCGGAGTCAGTAGTGCAGAGAATCTTCTGGAGTTCGAATCGGAGATAGGTTATTCGCTCCTTAAGCAATGGTGATTTAAATAATTGGTGCAACAAAATGGAAACTATGTGATAATTCACAGTACTCTAAAATATATAATTTAATATTTTTAGTGGCTTTCCAATACACACTTTTGTGTAAATAGAAAGCTTTTAAGAACCTAATTGTTTGGGCAGCCAAAAGGAAATATGCTTTCAGCTTCAAGTTGCGTTCTAACTTAAAATAATTCAAGGCACGTTCGTTGTGACAGACGATGGCATTTGGAGATTCCTAGAACCAAGTATTTAAAAAAGGAATTCTCATTAATTCTAGGAGCATGTGCCAGCTTCCTTTGAAAGTAACAGAGCGTGAAGGAAGGGCATTGAAATAAAATTAAATTGTTGAAATTAAACACTTACGAACAGCTGTAATTTGGTTATTCATTTATTTCTTTTTTCTTTGTAAATAGAAAGAATCTTGTGAATACTGAAACAAGCCCTTTTGCTGATATATACAGCCTAAGGCAAAGGTGTCAGCAATGATTGCAATCTTTGAATATTAATATCAAAGGCTTCTTGGCCATTTTCCAGATTTAAACAATGTTGGAATCATCCACAAAGTGGGAGTTGGATTCAACAGCCTGCAAGGGCAGGCAGGACTTGTTGCAAAATATCGATTGCCAAAGTCCTTGCTCTGTGCTCTGTGCTCTGTGTTCTGTGTCCTTTGCCATCAGTTATCAGTGGCGAGAGCACTTGCCTCTGGTTGTGGGGGGGGGGGGGAGCTGCTGCCAGGATACTCATCTTTCACTGGCAGCTGGTCGAACGTGGGCCCCTTGTTGAATTAATTGCTTGCTCGCTTCGATTGCAGGTCAAGTTCAGGGTGCCCCTGCCGCCGGGAGTCAGCTCGACGACGCTTCTGCCGAAGCTCATCCGCACCAAGGACGTGAAGCAGCTGCAGGACGGCAACGCACAGCCACAGAAGCCCAAGCTAACGGTGAGTTTTGGTTTTTAAGCTGAGCATATTTTGGATACCCTCTTACAGCAGGTTCTTTTTTGGGTTTTCTCTCCACATAGAAATGTCTCAACACGCTGGACCTGACCTCGCTGGGCATCGGCTCCTGCTGTGGCACGGGCATGTACCTGGTGGCCGGCATGGTGGCCCAGAAGATAGCCGGACCCGGTGTGATTATTAGTTTTATTATAGCCGCCATAGCGAGTATATTCTCAGGTAGGAGGACGACGACGTGTTCCCATCAACTCGGGCTAATTGGACTAATTCGCAATAAGTCGCTGGCACAACTAAGAGGATGCGAAGGCCATTGTTGAGCAGATTGGCTGGATTAATTGGGGATTTGTTCGTTAGGGAAAGTAATTTAAATATTGGAAAAGGGATTTAAGAGTAGATATGTTATAGAAAAGAAGATTTGACTTGACTGCCTTTACTTTAAATTTTATATTAAAAAAGAATGAAAACTACCTTCGGAAAACAGAAATTTCTATACCCTTGCAGCTTGAAATGTAAACATTGCTAAGCCAAAAATCAATTAATTTCGATTCGGAACACTGTTTTGTGCTAGAGTTTATTAGGTTAAACTGCATACTAAATTTAATATTTAAAAAAAATTTAATTTAACAATTTTAACAATGAAAACATTGAGTAAAATGTTTTTTCCTTCAAGCAAAGTCAGATGGACTCGCCCCTGTTGAGGCTGATCAAGAATATATATGCTTTATAGCAGCGAAGGGCACGCCGTGACTCAATTTGCTCACGCTGCTCAAACCGTTATCTTTTTTCGGAGGCAGCTGGCCTAGCTGCTGCTCAAACCGTTAGATCTCGTGCCCTTCGCTGCTTTATAGTGTCGGAAATTCCTCCTTCACTGCATTTCAAGCTTCTTATTAAATTAATAATAAAAATAATAGATTTTCTTAGCTTAAAAAATACATAAAACTGTATTAAAAGTAGCAGAAAGTTGATTCTATAAAACAGTCCACTTGGCCCTAGCTTATCATAGACCTGATCCTGATTCCTAATCCTTTTGTGGTGCTCCCACAGGCGCCTGCTATGCGGAGTTTGGCGTTCGTGTGCCGCACACATCCGGCTCGGCCTATATGTATTCATATGTGGCAGTTGGAGAATTTGTAGCTTTTATAATTGGTTGGAACATGATATTGGAATATCTAATAGGTGAGTTCGAATATCTCTCTCTCGCTAGACTAAACTTAAACTTAAACTTGTATGGAACCAGGAACAAGTGCCTGTGCCTGTGCGTTAAGTTCTAGTTTCGATTCCCTGACTGGCAATTCCATAGCGCGTACGATAAGCGAGTCCATTGGCACGATATTCGGTGAGTACGAGATGCTCTCTATATACTATATATACTATATCCTTTATCCCCTTACCCCCAGGCAAGCCACCGGACTTTATTGCCTTTGGTATAACGCTGCTGATGACCTGCGTTTTGGCGATGGGCGCCAGCAAGTCGGTCATTTTCAATCACTCCCTCAATGCCATCAATCTGGCCACATGGGTGTTCGTCATGGCCGCTGGTCTCTTCTATGTGGACACTAAGACGTGGTCAGAGCATCAGGGCTTTCTGCCCTACGGCTGGAGTGGCGTAAGTAAACCATTTTCCCCGTTTAGATTACAAAGTAATCAATAAACCCCATTATTCGATTATAGGTATTTTCCGGTGCCGCCACCTGTTTCTATGCATTTATCGGTTTCGATATCATCGCAACAACCGGCGAGGAGGCGCACAATCCGCAAAAGAGCATTCCCAAGGCGATCGTTGGTTCCCTGGTCGTGGTGCTAATTGCCTATGTCAGCGTTAGTCTAGTCCTTACTTTAGTGGGTGAGTGTTTCCCCGTCTCTCTTCACCTTTGAACTTGTACAAAATTGAAAAATTGATGTATTTTTCAGTTCCCTATGATCACATCAACACGGGAGCGGCCTTGGTGCAGATGTGGTCATATGTGAATGCTCCGAAATGCCGTGCGGTGGTGGCCATTGGTGCCACTGCCGGCCTCTCGGTGGCCATGTTCGGCTCAATGTTCCCCATGCCGCGCGTCATCTATGCCATGGCCCAGGATGGCCTTATCTTCAGGTGAGCTCTTGTATACTGAGGCTATTCCAGGATCTCGCTGAATTCTGAATCTCCCCTCGCAGGCAACTATCGCAACTGTGGCAGCGCACCAATGTGCCCGGCTTGGCAACGATCGGCAGTGGGGTGGCTGCCGCTTTGGTTGCGCTTACCGTGCGCCTGGAAATCCTCGTCGAGATGATGTCCATTGGCACTCTGTTGGCCTACACGCTGGTGTCCACCTGTGTGTTAGTGCTACGCTATCAGCCGCACAGCACCTCGCTGGTGGAACTGCTGCCCGCCCAGCTGCGAACTCCGGTGGCGCCGGGCACGGCCAGTGATTCCCGTGCCCATGTCACACCCGCCGAGGTGCTGGAGGTGCCCGGGAAGCTGACCATCAAGCGGGTAACGCGCGGCATGTCCGACTCGGATGACTCCTTCATCGATGACAGCCCAGAGGGGTTTCTAGGTGGGCGCGATGACCAGTTTTTGGTCTCCGATCGCTCCGAGAATAAATTCTATGGGAGTGTGCATGGAGCACCCACTGGACCCACCGGCCAGGCGACTGCCTTCGATGCCATGGGCCTGAATTTCGTGACCCGGAAGATTCATGACTATGCGTACCTGTGCCCCGGTTTTTTCCCCTGGATAAATCCCGGCCAGGCCACCACCGAAAGTGGTATGTTCCAGTCGTGTTTTTTTCTTTTACGCTGGATGAAGAAAGTCTAGGTGTTTTTTCAGAGACAAAAAACAAATTTATTGATTTTTTTGTATGCCAACTTTTATTTTAAGTCCATAAACGTCGCAGCCTTAAGACTTTCTTCATCCTGTCAAAAAAAAAAAAGGGGAAAGGACTTTGCCTTCACACCTTGACCCCCTTCGCTTGCCGGGTTCCCTACGACCAGCTGACCAAATTACCATTGAAATTGACTCTTTACCTTTGCTTTCTCAAACCCAAAACTCAAATCGGAAACGTAAACGGCAGGCATGTACGTCACCAAGCTAGTGGGCATCATGTTCGGTCTCATATTCTTCCTGGACCTGTTCGCGGCCATTGGGTGGTCCGGTGGCCTCGCCGCATTCATTTATTTCATTTTGTTTATCGGCATATTTGTGATACTATTGATTATATCGAGGCAGCCGCAAAATAGGTAATACGATCTCCCGGATCTCCACCGCCAGCCATTAGTCTCTGTCTTTAATCGATTTCTTCCTTTTCGGATCACAGATATGCGCTGGCATTCCTTACACCAGGACTACCGTTCATCCCGGCCATTGCCATTACGGTGAACATTTATCTGATATTCAAGCTAAGCATTCTAACGCTTGTCCGGTTCACCGTGTGGATGTCACTGGGTTTAGTGATGTATTTTTACTACGGCATCACGCACAGCAGCCTGGACCAGACCAGCGATGATCTGGAATTGCATGTGGACAAGGACTATGTGAGTTGTATAATCTTTCAACAGAAATCAGGTCATCTAATCTCTCTCTCTCTCCTGCGCAGAGCAAAAACGTCGAGGAGAAGGCCGTGTGGGATCAGCAGTCGTATAACCAGACCCACGAGCCCGTCTGGGCCAGCAAGGAAGTGAAGCAGCCTTCGAGTAAGTGCAGTGTCCAGGTGGTGTATGTAAGAAGTTCTCTGACAGTTTGGGTATCCCACAGAGCAACGCTACAACTATGGAAAATCCTCGGCGACTTCATCGTCACAGGCACAGGGCACCTCTAGGGGAGTAAACGATGCCGGTGCGGCGACAAAGGCGCCGGGCAGGAACAGTACTCGACCCGTGGCGCCGCCAGCGCCCACTGGCGTGGGCCAGACAAAGGGTCCGCCGATGGAGCGCCAATATACTGGGCAGTTCAGCATGTTCGTGGACGAGGGTCAGTTCCCGACGTGGGAGGACTAAGCTACCAAACCAAAGTCCCAGTATGTTACGAAACCCAGTCCCCCACAACGATGCCCCCCAACCCAACCTTAATCCTTAATCCTCACCCCATTTCCCGTATCAAAAGCAGCGTAAGCCCACACCAAGTTCGATCTCGATGGCAGTCGATGGAGAAGGACGACGGACCTCTGTCTCTCTCCGCTCGCTGCCGGGTGCAGCTCACTCACTTGTAAATACGATTAGAGATGTTAAGTTAAGGTGTGTCGTTTGCCGAGAGGCAAAAGCAGAAGCAGAAGCAGAAACAGAAGCAGAAGTAGACGCAGAAGCATTCCCCCATATACAAGGCTTTGGGCCGGGGTCGGCGACGGAGTCACTGTTCGTTCACCGTTCACTGTTCACCGTGCACTGTGCTCCGTGCGTCGTCGCCACCATTATACACCTATACCATATACCATATACCATATACAATATATATATATATATACATAATATACACTACATACATGCATATATATTGATTATACAAGCAAATATATATATATATATATATATACATATATAGCGATGGGTTATTAGTTCAGCAAAGAGTTACAGTGCAAAGTTATCGAATTCCATTTACCCGAAAACCTTGCGATTAGCGATAAGCGATAAGCGAGAGAAAGCAGATAACCGATAAACAATTGTGCTCAAGACCGATTGGCCATCGTTTTGGGTGACGTTTGTCAATCGGCATTCAGCACAAGAGACCCAGAGATCCTACTCCCAAGTAATACCAGTAATACCAGTAATACCAGTATGTATGCATATTTTGTGAAATTGTTCAGCACAAGAGGAGAGCAGGATGTTATATCCTCGTGCTAAAACCGTGGCGGTGCGTTTGGGGACTGGCACTGATCGTCGTGCACACAACTGTACATTTCTAGGCACCAAAACCACCACATCAGCAGCTGCACTTTCCCCACACTCACCGCCACGAGGCATTATAGTTGAAACCCTGCCTGGGTTGTGGAGAGATCAGGTCTGATCTGTGCACAAAGTCCAGGAGTACGGCCTACGGACTACCCACATACACACACAGACACACTACATACATATGAGATCTAAATGAAACACGTACCTTATGTATTTATGATTCTATTGTTGTTTACAAATATATATTTACGCTACGCATTTTATACGGCGCCCGGGTCGTTCGTGTCGCCGTCTCTCACTCGATCTATCTCAAAAAAATGTTATTTGTTTCCCTTTTTAATCCTAGAGGCTCGCTCGCGCTAAGCTAAAACTCATTTTTAAGCGGCATTTCGCATTCGTTGTAATACAATAATTCATTTTACTTATCGAATACCAAGGCAAAAACCAAAATTATATGAATATGCATATATATTTATGAGAATTACCATATAAACAAATACCAAAGGGAATACCAAATATTTACTTATCGAAGCTATTCAAAACTTAAACCAAGAATATGAAGAAAAAAAACGATGGCAAGCATAAAACTACAAATATGTATAAACACAAGGATAACTTGAAATTGAAAATCAAATAATGATGATAATGATGAAAACCAAAACAAAAAAAAAACCAAAAAAACATTTACATTTACGTATGAGCATACTTTTTTCCACTTTATATACTATGTACAAGCAAACCATGCGTAACTAACTATTTTTAACTAAATTACACACAAGTATATGGCAAAGTTAAATGCAAAATCAACAAGTTTTTAAGAATAATAATACTTCTGATCATTTTTATTCGAATTTGTATCCCACGACTCTGTACATACACAAGACACCAGCCAGAACTCAATAACCTAGGGTTAGGTCCTCAATCTAACCCCGCAACAGAGTAAAACAACTATTTATATACGAACCTATACCGTCTAAGACATTCGATTTATGGCCTCATTTTTACACATTTCTTTCGGTTCTACCACACACTCCATTCCATATTGAAATTCTTGTTCAAATTCCATTCAATTTCGAGTGCCAAATCAATATGCACAATGCACACTCACTCAATCCCCTGAACCGAACCAGTAGGTAGCAGCAATCGAAATACTTACTGAATATGCAGTTAATCACACGCACTCCACACTCCAAATTCCTGGTTTCTCTGGACCAACTACTTAAGCTATAGTCCTGCACTAGGAACTACTTTAGTTTTCCCCCCGGATTTGTTCGAGAACACAATTTGTACATACACCAACCAGAGGCATACGGGCAGAAGGAGAGGGAGAGCGGCAACAGGGCGTATGTATATTTTTATGAACGCCACACGACAAAGAATCAACTAAAGAGAAACGATACTCAGAAGCAAAAAGCATCAACTAAAGAATAACATATCCTACCACACAGCTTAAAGTTGAAACCTCAAAAACAAGCAAAACCTAATAATGGAACCCGTCGAGCCCACATTCCTACGATAGTTTCAAGAGCCCACCACCGATCAAAGACAGTCCTCCCATTAGAGTCGTTATTTTGTTTCCTTTACACACAGTTGGGTCAAACCTTTTTAGTTGAAGTGATGAATTTTACGGGGACTAAGGCTAAGGTGTGTCAGGTGCGGCAACTGTCTGCCAGGTGTGTGCGCTCGGAAGAGGTCCCTACCGATGGGCAATCCAGTAAACTGCGAACTGCGGGCTAGGAAACAGCTTGCTCTCTTCCACCTTTCGGTTATTTCGGTACCACCAAGTTAAGATAACTGTTATGGGAATATGATAGATTTAATAGATTTTCTACAGTTCCAATTTGAAGCGAATAGAACGATGAACGAATCAAGTAAACTTAACAAAATATAACGATAAATGTGAAGGGAAAAACCAAAAAGCTTCCGTTGACAAACGTATGCATTTTACTATAACCTATGGTTTACTTTATTAATCCTTCGAATGGAGAAATAGGAACAAAAACTAAACACACAAACAAACAAAAAGATGAATAAGTAAACACAGGGAACACTTTACTCTTACTCTACTGTCTGTGTATGCTCACTGTAATTGTAACTGCAAGAGTAACGAGTAACTTTAGCAGGCTGAGAATTAGAAATCAGAAAAGAAACAGCACACCGCAACCGGAACCGGAAGTGATGAAAGAACAGGAAGGACGCACCAAAAAAAAAAGAAGAAACAAAACACGCATAGACACACACATAGCCGAAACACAAGTATTTGAAGACAATTCTAAAACCGAAAGCAACGCCAACCGATATTTACCAAAGAGCCAAGCCTAAAACTATAAATAATCCACATTTGATTGTTTGATTGATTGGAAATTGCTTTAGACGATTGTTTCTTTGATTGATTGATTGATTTACTACAGCTGAATATATAACGTACCTAAGTTTTTGTTTATTTCATAAGACTGAATTACTGGAATATGATTTTGTTTTAAACGTGTATATAATTAAGGTCTAATAGCAAAACTTTACAACTTTTACTAATGAAGCATCAAAATTTTTGAAATTATTCTGTACTCATTTATCTAAAACAAAAATCGAAGAAAGAAAATCCACAAAAAAAAAAGAGAGAGGAGAAGTAATCGAGGAGAATAAGTGATGAAGGATGGACGGAGGAGTCGAGAGCGAATGAAGTTAATATACAACTTTTAACATATG
>JAEIIH010032664.1:0-11965 GCA_018904745.1 Drosophila orosa
AATTCAGAAATGGCCAGTTTTTGGCCGATTTCGATGAAATTAAAGACCAAAAAATTATTGCTGTTGTTGCTGTAGCTTTGTTGTACAACAATTTTGTTGTTGTTGTAGCCGAAAACGAGGCTTGAATTCGCCCCATTTCAGTACAAAATCGTCAATTTCTGAATTGGGAGTACCAGGCGAACAGCATCAGCAGCAAGCGGATATACTCACAAAGGTGTGAGCGTAACAGTATGCTTTATGAACGCCAGTTACTCGAATTCTGTTGTTGTTTTAGCCAAAAACGAAGCTTGAATTCGGCCTATTTCAGGTCAAAATCGTCCATATCTGAATTGGGAGTACCAGGCGAACAGAATCAGCAGAAGGTGGATTTGCTTAAGAGCTTAGCGGAGTTTCGAACCTTTTTTGATCTGGAAGCGAGCGCAGACTCTAACCACATTAATTTAATGCACTTAATTTTTATAATTTTGGTTTTAATCAGATAAATAACCTTTTCGTGTTATTTTACATATAGAAAATTATTATTAAATGAACAAAAAATGAAGAATTCAAATTTTGATGTAAAAATTGTTGTTGTTGTTGTTAGGAAGTTGTGGCAAAAATAAAAAACAAATATAGAATATGTATGACAGATCATTTGAAGTCAAATTAGTACTTTAAATACCTCTGCACAAACTATTGAGCTGACGCGGAGAAATGCCCTTGGGTTCATCAACATCAAGGGAGGTGATAAAGGCGTCTCGTCGGGCACTCCTGCTCCAGGAGAGACCGGGTCTCCGCCCGGAGCATCATCAGCACTTCTTATTGATTTTGCATAAGCAGTTTATTGTGCTGGGAACAGCCTGGGCCTGTGCCAGTGACTGGGACTGAGCCAGGGTCCTGTCGCCTGTCCTGCCACACAATTTGCCTTTGCAAGGACCAACTCAGCACTGGTCCAGGCCCACAATCTCGGCCTGGAGTCGTCCTTGGCCGGGGAAAATTAATTTAAAGCGCAATTTAAGTAGAATTTGCGCCTGGGGTCGTTTCTTAGTTTTATTTGAGCTTTGCTCTCCCACCAAGAACAGGAGCTGGAGCAGGACTCTGGATGCAGGACTGAAACTAATACGCATATTTATCAAATTTCAAGGCCCCGGGGTGGCTGCTGCCGCTGCCGCTGCTGTTGCATCTGAAGTCGTGCCCAAAATGTACAAAAAAATTGCCTGCAGCGCTTCCAGTTTCGGCAGCAAGGACTTGCCAGCGAGGTGGTGAGCCTTCAGCAGGATGTGCCGGGCGTCGGGCGTCGGGCGACCGCAATGCAAAGCGACGGACCAAGTTTTTGGTCTGGCAAACTTGACAAAGAAATAAAATGCGCCGCGTAGTAAGTGCTGGATCGTTTCGATGAGGAATGCTCGACCCGGGGATACCCCGAAGGTAGCTCTCAAAGGGATGTGTTCTGACAGCAGAGGTTATTAATAGAGAAATGTGGCTAGCATCAACCACAAATTTAATAATTTAGGACATCATGGTAAATTAGGTTTATTATTAAAAGCAATATATATTTTTCTGATCATTCCCACCAAGGATATCTTTATTAATAATCCTATTTTGTTGGTCTTGCATTTTCTTAGGTAACTTATATATATATTCTATATTCCTTACACAAAAACTAAAAGGAATCCCTGTTGAAATGACGTTAAGAAAGGATTCCCCCATTAAGAGCCCCCGGAGACGGTTTAATTCTGCATGCTCATGGCTTATATAGGTAACAAGGAATGCTGAAAGGGAAAAATAATAATCCGAATATGCGAAATCGATACTCTCCCTGCCAAAAGGTATCACTCCTATGCAACATACACGAAAAGAGAAGGAAAAATAAGCGCAGAAACCTGGTGGGTGGTGGGTGTGCCGGGTTAGTTGGACGGACAAGGACGAGGACGAGTCCTGTGGTGGTGATGGCTCATAGGCTGCGCCGGTCTGGTTGCCCTGGCGATGCTGGGCGTCTGTCAGCGGCAGACAGGAACCGGGGGCATCGTCTCGCATCCCCCTCACCCCCCCCTTGGAAAGCCACCCCAAATCGCCAACGCCATCCCCCTTGGAAGCTTCTGCTGCCACGCTTCATAGGCGCAACGAATGAATTTTAATTTGATTAAAGTGAAAAATTGAAAAATGCCTCCTTTCGCTTTCGCTTTCACTTCATATTTTTTCTCGGGACTTTATTAAGCGGACAGGAAGAAGGGGTGGGTTGGGGGCAAGGATGTGCGGGGATTAGTTGGCCAATCAGCGGAGACGGAGGCAGGCAGGCCGGGATTTTGTGGCCTGCTGCACAAAACCTCATCGTCAGTGTTG
Source organism: Drosophila orosa (assembly GCA_018904745.1). NCBI lineage: Eukaryota > Metazoa > Arthropoda > Insecta > Diptera > Drosophilidae > Drosophila > Drosophila orosa. Next base: position 2,323 of record JAEIIH010032664.1, read on the forward strand.
CCATGGCCAGAAATGCCAAATGCCAAATGCCAAATGCCGATTGACGACGTCGTTGCTGTCTCCCTTCGGGGAAGGATTCTCCCAACTCTCCCTTTAGCGGCTGGGAGTGAGGGCTTAGGCCGCATTAAACCTTTTTTCCCCCAAATAATGTTGTTTTTGTTACGCCCACAGGCGGAGTAGGGGAACGGAGAGAGCCCAGCCCGGTCAAAGGCTTTTCCCCAAGAATGGGAAGCAGAGATGCTTAGCCCGGCTAAGAAGCATTCTTCTCCTGGGCGCTCGTCTGCTGGAATTACGCCGCTTGGATTTCAAGTGCTGCCACTTGTTGTTGCAGCACTGAATGCCACACAAATGTGGCCAGCGACAGGTCCGTCTTGTTTCCACTTTGATTCATAATTTCCAGCTGCAGAATCTGGCACTCTTTCAAGGGGAATTCCCCGCCAGACTGAGTCCGCTCCTGGCCTCAAGATAAACCCAACTGCGGTTCCATAGTTGCAAGCTGCCAGAGGCTTCCAGGAGACGGGAGTCGCCAGTCGAGTATAACAGAATTTTGCACTGAACCCTAAACGCGGTCCTGGGGGTCCGGGAGTAAGTAGTGTAGATGCGGAATCCAGGAAGTGGAAGTGAGACTGCGGCGCTGGAATCCCACCGATGGCATCCATCCACATGGGGCGCATTGTGAAGTGCAAAAAAGGCGCATTTTACAAGATTTTTATTACATATAAATGTGAAAAGTATTAAAAAAGTAAACTTTTTATAGACTTTTCATTTTCTCTCGCCTTTGCGGGCGGGCCGGGGAAAAAGAAGTTGTTCGCTTTTCGTCTGGGCGTCATGATGCGTGTTAAGGGAATACACACACCCGGCACACCTACAACACCCACAACACACTCAACACATACACTAGCAGAACATCTTGCCATGGAAATGCTTTCACTGGGCTACAAGGAGCCCAAGGATGAGTGCGCTACGCTTAGCCAGGATGTTACTTGGGGTCTTGAAGGGGTTTGGACACCAACAGGGAGAATTTACTTTATATAATTACTATGATAATGTTATATATAATAAATATAATTATAAATATAATAACAATGAGGGAAAACTAATTATTTTCCATGTTTCCATGTTCACCTCAAGGTATGCCACACTTGCTGATCTCTAAAAGCGTTCCATTCACACTTTTGGTATACTTTTGGGCTGATATTCTGGTGTATATTCTTGATATATTCTTTTAAATATTCTTGGTATATTCTTGAAATATTATTTATATATTCTCAACATATTCTTGACATATTCCTGACATTCCATTTATATTTCCACCAAAACTTTGCTCTGCCTGGCAGCGTCCTTCGGAGACGTCTCAGCCGAAATAAAAAGCACAAATCTCCGCCAGCCTCTCACTCCTTGGGGCATCCTTTAACTCCGCTCGCTGTTCCTGTTATTGTTGCCAGTGCTGGGATTCGGTTTGTTCCAGGGAAAGGGAAATGGCCATGGAAATGGTAAAGGAAGAGGGAAAGGGTCGGGATGCGGAGTTGCTGTCGCTGTAACTGTTGTTCCGGGCGGGAGTTACTGCGTTTTTGTTACCACAGACTTTTCATATTTATACCCCTGGCAGGGTATAATGATTTTGTTCAAAAGTTTGCCATGCACTTGGTTGAAGTAGACATAATAAATAAATAAATATAATCGAATAAAACTTGTAAGTAACGATAAGAGACTAGTAAACATAATCCACTTTTAAACCGATTTATTAAGGTAGTAATTATATACTACCTGTGTAGTAGCATCCTATCTTCGAGTGGTTACGTAATGGTAATGGATCGCAAACTATAGACAGACGTGACACCTGGAAAAAGAGGACAGGCGATTAATTCTTGATCAGTCAAGATCAAGACGTACCATTCAGTGCCCACAAATGCAGTTTGAAACCAGTGAGACAATATCTGAAAGGCCAATCCGAACATTACGAGGTAACACAATAGGGCCATGATCAGGAACGATGGAGAAATGAATTGGTTCGCATGGACAATGGCAAACACGTGCATGCTGAAGTGCATGATGAACTTGAGCAGGCACACCGATGTCCAGGGAGCCAGGAACATTAGCTTGATGAGGCTCTGCAGGGTTAGGAAGCAGTGCCCCAAATTCACACAGGCCAGCATGGCGAGAGCGGTGTGCAGCAGGGCCCTGACTACGGAGTGATGTATTCCTCGGTAACTATATGTGACGCTGTACACCAGCTCCTCTCGAAGGTTCAGTGTCATCGAGATGTCGGGAATGGCGGTGATGGCCGTCATCACGGCGGTTGCATAAAGCCACTCGCTTACCAGAAGAAGGCGAGGTCCCATTGTGAATTTAACAAATGCGAAAACTGAATGAGATAGATTTTAGTTTGTTATGATTCGTGCGACTTATTTGAAGTATTTTGGAAGACTGTAGTTTTCTGAAAATACTTGTTAGTTGTGGTTCCTACTTGTTTGTTATATAATTCGTATTCCTTTGGCAAATCACATCACCTCTTAGCCCCAGGTTTGACATTGCAAGGGCATACACACTTCGCCGTGCCAAAGTTGGCTTACCTTCTTCTTGTTTTCTTAACAATTTTTCTCCGCCACCGCCACCGTTGACTCAGCCCTCGCTTACACTTTTTAAATTTTATTTTATTACTATAACAAGACATAAGTAGGCATAATGGGGCCCTATAAAATATTCAAAAGGAAATTGGCATAGAAAGTTTTCCAGCCGAGGGCAGAGTCTGTACGGTTACGGTTGCGTTTACGGCCTCGAGTCCTTTGCTACTTGGTCCTTGGTATACTGGTTTGCCACATTCAAAAGCGGGTACTTCGAGGACCCCGACCCCGAACCCGAACCCGGACCAGAACCAGAACCAGGAGCATTGCTGTCACCTCGAGGAGCAGGAAGAGCGCGTGTTAAGCGATTAACGGTGAGGTTAATGCACTCCAAACTTGAAAAGCTGAATGGCAGTTACACTGGAAACTCTCTCTTTTAGGTTCCTTGTCTTTTATTTACTTAAAATAACTTTAAACTTGGTATTTTATTTAATATACAATCTACAGAGGTAGTTAAGGCATCTTAATTCTATAAAAACTCGAGTAAATATGTGTTAAAAATTATAAAGATTGCTATTTTCGCTAAAACTCATATTTCAAGATTTTTTTTTTAGAAATCAACCCCCTTTCCTTGGCCTGTACCTTGGCCTGAGGAAAACTCTAAAGAACATTTTTATTTGGGCTTGGAGGGGCCTTGAGTGGCACCAGCCAGGACTTCCGTGCCTCAGCCAATTTGTACACCGAATATATAGAGCCTGCTCACCCCCACCCGCTGTCAATCATTTTCACAAGCGATTTGTCAGGCAATGCCGCGATGCAAATAAGCCGCGACAGTCCCAAAAACTTGGTGACTTTTTTTCTTCGCCGGGATCATCATGATTTTTTACAACTTTTCATTTTTGCGCTCGAGCTGCCTTAACGGCCGCCAGGAGCCAGGAGCTGGGGAGGCTTAGGAGGAGCAGGGAGCAGCAGGGAGCAGCATATGTGGCGGCTCAAATCCGGAAATCCTGCCGGTTCAGGCCACTATTCAAATGAGCAGCAGCTCTCTCCGTCAAATGGCTTGGAAAATATGCTTTGCAGGCTTTTACTGCCTCCCTGCTGCCGCTGCCTTCTTGAGCACCCTGAGGCGCGAGTAGATGATGTCCCAGTCGAGATAGGCGCCCACAATGTACCGCGAGTTGCGCTCGGTGTCGTCGTAGCCGGTGCGGCCATGGAGCAGCCGGATGTTGTTGAAGGTCAGCACGTCGCCCGGTTGGGTCTTGAAGGCGTGGGCATCGGCGCGGGCCAGGCGGACGAAGCGGGCGTAGGACTCGTACCAGGGCAGAACCTCTGCCAGCGGCACATTGAACTGGCTGTCCCGCTGGGGCACGCTGTGGTTAACCCGCGTGTACCGTCCCTGGGCATCCAAGCTGGCGGAGATCGAGCATTACTAAGAGAGAGAGAGAGGAGGAGGAGGAGGGGCGTCACCCAGACTCACCATATCACCGGCGCCCGCCAAATGTTGTGGAACTCGCGTCCATCCTCGCTGCCAATGTCGTTCCAGTCCACCGGGACCCGGCTGAGGCGCTCAAAGTCCTCGGGATAGTCGCGGCGCAGGATGTCCGCTATGTGAAAGGCATCCACGAGCAGATTGCTGCCGCCAGCCGACTCCGTTTGGACCACGCAGTGCAGAATGTTGACGCTGGGCTTGTACTCGTAGTAGGGCAGGTCCGTGTGCAGGGGCAGCGGCAGCGACAGGTAGGCAAAGTTCTGGGCCCCGGGCTTGGCCTGCACCACGAACTCCTCGCCGTAGGTGGTGCGCCGGATGAAGCCCACGCGCTCGGCCAGCCGCCGCACCACGCCCTCGTCCAGCGGCGCTCCCTGCAGCAGGGCCACCCCATGCACGGCCAGGGCCTGGAGCCACTGCAGCAGGATGCCATCCTGCTGCATCACCTCCTCGTAGCTGAACTGGCGGGCAATCTGGGGGAACTCTTCGCCGGCCCAGTGCTTGGTGGGCGGCCGGTAAAAGTCCGCCAGGTAGCTCTGCTGGCGCTCCTCCTCGAAGCTTCGCTCCCGCAGCCACTGCAGGTCGAAGCGGCTCTCGTGGGCGTCGCTCCACTGCACCACCAGTTGTCTGTCGTCCTGCGCCTTGTCCTCGGTGCGCAGGCTCACCGGTCGCACCTTGGTGTCAAAGGTGTCCCAGTCCAGCTTGCGGGAGCGGGAGCTGCCGTGGAAGCACTCGGCGCACAGGCAGTTGTCCCGCAGCCACACGCCCGGAAAGGTCAGGGGCCGCGAGTCCTTCTCCGGCCGAACCTCGATGTTGGCCCCGTCCACTATCCTGGCGCTGATCCACCGGCAGGAGGAGCGCATGGCGAGGGCGCGACCTAGTCTCGGCGCCCACATGATGGCAATGTCGAGGCTTCGAGCGTCTGCAGCGGAATGAGCTGGCGGAGAAAGCGAAACCAAAACCAAAACTGAATCGAAAGCGAAAACGAAGACGAAACGCTTACGATTTCCCTAGATCAGCAGTTGGATTGGGTCGGTGGACTTTGGCTGCCAGCTCACCGTGCAGACGCGGGCAGAGGCGTAGCTGGAAATATATTTTTTAGCCCCTGAAGGGGTTTCCAAATGCAGTGAGAAGTTTGCAGGGCAGTGGAGGGGTCTCTAGCACTCTGTATATTTTAGTCAGCCTCCTCCCATCTCTCAAAATGCTGTCTCCGCCTCTGTCATATCACCAGATGTTCTTATCTTCGCTGGGAAGACGACACGCTGAGGAAGCAGAAAAATAAGATTAGAATGCTAAACCCCTGAGGGGTTATTATTTATTTATTTGTTTCTACATTGTATGCTTAATTACAACCTAAGCTACAAGTTAAGTAATAGCTTTGTCTTGACTATGAATACCCTAACAGAAGGTACTTTCGAAGAGTCTTTTGAGTAAAATTAAACTCCAAGGAAACCAGTTCCGCCTAAAAGTTTGATCACTTCATTGCAACTAGTCCCGATCTCTGCCCAATTCAATTGACCTTCTTGTAAACTAATTCCCCTAATTCCAAGTTGCAAGTCAATCAGCTCAAAGTCTGATTCCACTTATTAAGCATCTTCCAGCGGAGGCAGAGAGAGAGAGAGTCGAGCACAGGCCACCCGGCGACGATTCGGCGATTTGCTTGACGTCACCGCTGATAAGTCGTTGCTTGCTGCAGGCAAGCGGTCAATCAATCAATCAATCAATCAATTGAATCATCTTTGTCCCTCGTCCAAAGCCTTTAAAGGGCCTCCTTCGATTCTCGTGAAAGCAATAAAAATTGCAGCGCCTTCCGCGGCCAAGGCTGACCTGTTGCACAATTGAATGGGGAGCAGCAGCGGCTGTGTGGCAGTTGCAACTGGCGGAGGACAGAGGAGTGGGAGGAAGGAAGGCACTAGGAGAAATAGGGTGGGACATTGTACCTTTAGAAATCATTTAAAAGGATTTGAAAGGTTAGAAATCACTTGAAAGATAACATTTTTAGCTGCTTAGTTTTGGTAGTAAAGTCCCTTTGTGGTTTCTGGTTTTATGTATTTATTCATTTCATTTCTTCGTTGAGTGTACTCGCACTGACCAGAAGCAGCAGCAGCAGGACAGGGCCGGCGGATGCCCAAATGTCTGCTGGCTGCCCTGACCATTTACAGCGCGGACAATAAATTCTTCATGCGCGGCTGCCTGGGTGCCTCCTGCCTGCTGCCTCCTGCTCACTGCTCACTGCCTCTTCTTGCCCCCGGAGGCTTTTGGAAATGTTGCAGAAATTCCCAAGCCGGCGGCCATAAAAATGCGGCTCACATGTGACAACGATTTGTACTTTAGCTCCTTTTATGGCCCCGCCTGTAGTGGCTCCTGCCCGGGGCTGTTGCATTTTTAAAAGCGACTCGGACTCGGGCCCCTCTGGCAAATCTCAAAATCGCATCAGATTATACGAGTTATGCGATGGAGCGACGAGCGACGAGCGACGTAGCTCCCGTTTTGGTCATCTGCCGTTGTTGCTGCTGCTGTTCCGCTTTGTAGGTCATCGCCTCCTCCTCGGACTGGGAGCCCCCTTGCAAGTCCCCCCCTCAATTGGGTCAATTAACACTGACGACCCTCGAGGCTGATATCGCCGGATGCGGATGCGGATATGTATGTCCTTCAAGCAAGCTCCAAGGAGCCCCGGAGATATGCTGAGCGTTGATGATTATCGTGTCACAGGCCCCGAGCACCACTCAGGGCGAGTCCTTCTTGTCCGGAATGTTAACAGTTTTCGTTTCATGTAATTAAGTGCTGCTGATCCACTAGGTTTTATCTCGCATCTTTAAGACGCAACCGGACGGACGGACGGACGGAGTGAAAGCTCGAAAGCGAAACAATGGAGGGCAGGACAGTGGGCCAGTTGGGATGGGTTAGGGTTTGGGTTTGGGTTTCAGCTTCGGGTTGGATCTGGGCGGACAGTGTTTGCAAACTGTCTGGGCGAGACAACGTCGTAAGTGCCGATGATGTCCGCCGGTCCAGGATTCCAACTTCATCAGGGGTATGATGTGTGCTGCCATAAAGGCAAGGGAAGAGGTTCCGGCTTCTATATGATAGATATATGGGTTTATTATAGTCAGTCGAAGCCATTCAAGATCATGTTTTAATGTTATTAACTTGAAAGTATCGCTAAATAATAATACCTTAAGTTTTCACTGGCATTTGAAGCAAGTTTGCCAAGTTAAAGGTTACTAAGCCCTGGGTATCTCTTAGTCGCTTCACTGGGACGCACTGCCTCCTCCACTGATTGCACTTCGCCTGGGCAAGGACCAAGGAATAAGGCTCAGAGCGTACCAAAAAATGTGTTAAGAGTCTAAACACGAACGTGCTGCTCAAAGGCCACTCGTTAACAGGCGCCGGGCGGCCCGGGGAAGCCCCCTCATCTCAGTTGACTCAGCATATCGTCCTCAAACCCCCCCGTCATCGTCATCGTCATCGTCATCGGTATCGGCATGGACAGCAGCTATTGGTAAATATTTTCACTATTTGCGACGAGCTGCATCCACACACACACCCACTGGGAGCGGCTTCATATATCTTCTTTACCTTTTTTTCCACTTTTCCGGCGGGAAAGAAAAAGGCTCTCTCCTTTTGCAGGTGGCATCTGCAGCAGCGTCTGCAGCCATTTCATTTGGCTGCTTATTTTATTGCCTTCGAGCCCCGGCAGACAGAGACGGTTGGCAAACAAACAAACAAACAAACAAAACTGGCAAACAAACTGGCAAACACCCGACTGGTTTAGGCCAGAGATCCCGGCCAAGACATGGCTCCATGGAGTCGTCCTCTTTTCTTTTTTCCCATTTTCTTTTTTGGGGAGTCTTCATTACGAATGCGGCAGGAAAAACGAAATGCAATTCATTGCACAAGACATTTGGTTGGACTGGCAGGAGAGGGGAAAAACAAGGTGCCTTGTATATACATGTGGCCAGGTGGGGCATCTTGGGAATCCCCTTTCCAGGGAGATCCTTGAAGGTGAGGCAGAGCAAAAGGCGCATTCCTGGACTCGTAATCCGTACGCCAGACCTGCGGAAGGTCTCCCTTTACAGAGTTTCCTTTGTTTTTTGCTAAACTAAATTAAGGTTTAGTTCTGTAAGAAAGATTATATAAGAAATATTTATTAAAATAAATACCCAAAAACGGCTAGAAAGAGGTATTGCTTTGAAGGACACCTCCTCCCTCAAGGGTTCTTTGGACATACTTTATCTTTCCCGTTTGCTTTAACTATTTTCTGATTATTTTCTGCTCAAGTTGCTCCGATTCAGATTCCGATTCGCTGAAGTTAGTTGCCTGATGAACTCGGCCACTTTAAGCCGGGTTTTCCCACCGCTTTTCCTCCTGGATTCCGCTCTGCCGGGAGCTGAGTGCTGGCATAAGTGTGTTTATGCATAGAGCCTGCATAGTTTACACATTGTCTGCCGGCAATCCTGACAGACGCCGTCTCCAGTCTCCAGTCTCCAGTCTCTGGTACATATATCTCTGTATATATCCGTTGTCCTAGGCAGCCTTCGACCTCGTCCTGCTGCCTGCAGACGGATGCTGCTATCTTGTTTTCCTTGGCTGAGCTTTCGGTAAGCCGCGTCTAAATATCCTTTTTCCTCGCTGCAATTTTTACAGCTCATTCCGGGCGACACTCCTTGAGGAGTTGTTTGCGCATTGTTTACAGCTTTGTCCCGACTGGCATCCTTGTGCTTAATGCAGTCTGTTGTCTGCAGACTGCCGCTCCTCCTTGCCTGCCAAGTGCCAGGAATACAAATCGAATTAACCTCTTTATTTCGCTCTTCCGCCCAACCTGCCTCCCATCCCTCGCTCACTTAATTACTGGCCAATGGGGCGTGGCTGCCGAAAAGTTGCGGGACAAAAGCAGTTCACTTCCCACTTCCCATTTCCCATTCCAATTGGACAGTTCCGCGTCTTCCTCGGCTCCCAATTAAACACAAGTGGCAATGTGTGGCAGCCAGGCTCTCTGCTCTCCGTTTCCTCTGATTTTTCACTGGAAACTATTTCCAACTCTTTGCTTTGCTTTCGGCTCAGAATCAACAAACAGGAACCCCTTTTTCCCCCAGTCTGCTCCTCTCTGGGAAGTTGAAACGTGTTGCGGCATATATTAATTTTTATTTTCAACGCCGCCGTCTACAAATTAACGTGGCTGCGCTGCTGCTTTGAGGCACTGAGAACAATTGTTACTTGAAAAAGAGATTATTTAAAGGTGTACAGATTTATAGTAAGCAAGTTAAACAATTCAAATAATATTTTAGTTACACTTTTATAAAGAAAACTGCTGCTTTGAGGTATTGAGAACAATTGTTACTTGAAAAAGAGATTATTTAAAGGTCCACAGATTTATAGTAAGCAAGTTAAACAATTTAAATAATATTTTAGTTACACTTTTATATAGAAAGCTGCTGCTTTGAGGCACTGAGAACAATTGTTACTTGGAAAAGAGATATTTAAAGGCATACAGATTTATAGTCAGCAAGTTAAACAATTTAAATAATATTTTACTCACACTTTTATAAAGAAAACTACTGATTTGAGGCATTGAGAACAATTGTTACTTGAAAAA
>JAEIIH010032669.1:0-26524 GCA_018904745.1 Drosophila orosa
CTTAGTGAATTTTACTTTATAAGGAATTATCTTAACCAGTTTTTGTTATTTTTTCCTTATTAATTTAACCACTACCCCATTTCTCTCACTGTTGTACCCAGCTCCTTGTTTGGCTCCCTCGAGCTTTGTTTTCGTTTCTCTCCCGTTTCTTTTCGCCTTTGCTCTTTGCCCCGCTTTTCCCGCTTTTTCCACTTTTCCTGCTTTTCATTTTGATAAATATGTGAAGGGCAGAAATCTATCATTTCGCGTGTCGCATAAATAAATACATCAAGAGGCAAACACCCAGCCAACCCACACACCCACCCACCCAACACACACACAAGGATTCCAGCAGCACACAAACTGTTAATCAACGGCAAAAAAGGGGAATCCCCTCGCAGCCTTGCGCTGCTCCGCCTTCGCTGGGAGTTTGGCAATTTGTTTAGTCGTTAAACTTTTTTAGCGTTTTCGTTATTTAATGCAAATTGATGATAACGGGCAGCGCAACGCTAATGAGTATACGAACGAGTATATGTAAGGCTCCGGAGGAAGGGGCTCCTCTTTATAACCCCATCTTAGGAGGAAGGGTTTTCCCCCAAAAAATGGGGAATGTGGCAATTTATGCTACCAGCAGAACACACAGCGCAGGGCTCAGGGGCTGGTCGGTAGCATAAATATCCAACATCCTCATGCAAACACACACTCGCTGGCTGCCTCGGTTGTATACAAATTTAATGAATGCTCCCGTTTTTGCCGGGATGCCCATAAATAATCAACAAGCCACGAGTCCGGGCACTGCCAGAAATTACTATATCCTTCGTCGCTGACTTTAAAATTAAATCAAGTTTCTCAAGTTTAACTGTGGAAAAAGGAGTTCTTTTTCTTTGTGACATAAATAACACACACAATTGGCGCATTTTGCGGCGGTGTTGCGTTGATGTCTCTTCTGGTGCGACACCTTTACTGGGAGACAGTTTGTTTTAAATGAAATTCGTTAAAAGTCTTACACACAACCAAAAAAAAAAAAGGAAAAGGAGTGTGGAGAACGCCAGAGGTCCTGCTGCCAGCTGCTGGCATCCATCCGCCAGTAGCGAATTTCGGTTTGGGGGTTACGTGTGCAGTCAATTCCACTCGGCTGCCCATTGAAAAGTTTTGCACTTCGCTGCACAAAGGACATGGACATGGTGGCAGCAGTAGAACGGGTGGCGGGGTCTCACACACATCAAGGCCAACATTTCAGGGAGATTTTCATATATAAAATAGAGCGCGAATCGTAATATCAAACACATCCTCCAAATAATTTAATGTGAGACAAAGTTGCAGTTATTCCATTTCCGATTTATAGTATTTTCCCTGAACTTTTGTCACTTATGGAAACAGCCATGAAAATACGTTGTCGCATCTGCGAATATAACCAGAAATATACCCAAAAATATCCACTGCCACATGGAATTACCATGTGGAGCAACTTTGTGTTATCCACGGATAGTCCATTTCCTTGACTACCAAAAAACACTCGGATGGCCAAGACCATGGTCATTACGATACAAGCCCACGATGATGATGATCATGATGATGATGATGTGGCTCAGGGGGAACTCTCTCCCAAGTCCCAAGTCCAGAATGACCAACGGACGGCGGTGATATGACCGCAAAACCAATACGAGTGCCAGGACGATTCGATTTAATGGAAAATCGACCGCAGAAGCAGCAACAACTTAAGCGATTCAGAAATTGCAACACACAACTGGCTCCGTCCCCCCCCTCCAGAGCTGCTCCCCAGCTCCCCAGCTGACACACTTTTGGGACACTTGTACACACACAACACACACAACACACACTGCGATTCTCGACGAGATGAGAGGCAGTGTCAGGGGCCACGCAATTAGGGGGCTTAACCACTGGCCGGCTGGCTGGATGGCTCGCTGGCTGGCTGGCTGGCTGGCTGACTGAGTGGGTGGTTGATTCAGGCCTTGAACTGGTCGCTATCTGCAGCTGAAGTATGTGCCCATCGACGATATATATTGAAACTTGAAAGCATTAAGCGGACGGCAGACGGCGGACCACAGCGAACGCGGAGCCACAACGCGCCGCGCAATTACGGCGGACAGCAAGTGCGACCAGGACGACGACGTACTCTCTCGCGTGTTCACGGCGAGGGTGGACACAGCAGGATATGGAAGATGGGTTTGAAAAAATATTTATATTTATTATTTAATAATTCTTGCGGTTTTGTGGGGGTTTTGAGGAACTTAAAACAAAAAAAATAGATCTTTAAGAGACTTTCAGGTGAATTTTCACCCATCTTAGAGGTTACAAAAATAAAATTAACAGATCGTCGAGGACAAAGTTTAGGCCAGTGCGAATAAATTTTATTTCCTGAGGTAATATAGAAACATATTCTGTCTGGGAGCCTGTCTAAAGATGACAGAATATATGAATTTATATATAAATCATCGATAAAGAATTTTCCCTTCTGTCTTTCATATATTAACACTGTTCTAAGTCTTCAATAAATTAAAAATCTGTTGATATTTTCACATTAAAAGGTATATTATTTTTTTATTTCACCTTAAAAGGTATTCTTGTCAATATTTTACGTTTTTCGGTTTTTATATTTTAAAATTTATTTGATAAAATTTTACAATATTTTCAATATTGGATTGAGCGATCTCGGAACTCTCAATATACGACATCATTTTATTGATGCCTAATCAATATTTGACATTTTAATAATGTCCTTTCTTACTTCTATACTTAAACTTTGCAATATAACCTCCACAAATCGAAATTCTGTTTTTATACCTTAGTTAAAACTATAATTTTTGGAAATATATATCATGATGTTATCATCAATTTTGACTTAAAGATATTTAAAAACTAAGCCATAAAAATGGACAACTCATTTTTAGGCAACATCGAGATTTTAAAATTATTTTTCGATCTATAAAATTGTGATATATGAATGTATTCAATTTAATGATAATATTGTATTGGTGGATATATCAAACCTGTTTTTTTCTAGATATACAGCCCTAATCACGACTTTTGGGAATGTTAATGTGGCCATATTCTATTGTTTTAGGTCCCAATTTAAAGTAAAATAACTAGCCATATCCTAAATGTAAAACAATCTCTGGTTTAGTTAAATATATCTTAATTTTAAGCTTTATAACTCGATTTAAATACTCTCAAAAGTGAGATCTCCTAAATCCTATCTCCTAATAAAGCCTAGATATATCTTATACCCGACCTCGCCCATAAAAACCCATACACTTGTACATCTAACGCTCTGAGCGCGAAGGCAGCTGTAATAAAGCCAGAGAAAACAAATCTAGAGCCTGGGAAGCAGACGGTCAGCGAGTTTGGGGACCCAACAGTGCACTGGCCACTGTGCAGTCGGCTTGTCGTCGATGCCATCGAAAACAGAAGTTTTACGATTAAGCGAAACGAAAGGAGCACAAACACACAAGTCCGCCAAGAGAGCCGTGCTCTAGGTCCTGGTTTCCTGCAAACCAATTCAAGTGTTCCGTGAAATGAGTCGAAAATTGACATTCGATTTGCAAGACCATTGCACAAAGTCGGCGATTCGTGGAGGCGTTGTTAAAGCCGGGACCGAGTCCGAGTCCGAGTTCGAGGTGCCTTAAAGTCGCTGCCTGAATAAATGCAATTAATTTTGCAATCGCATGTGAAGTGCACATAACACGAAACGATGATGGCCTTTGAATTCGCAGAAACATTCCATATTTTCAACTGGGGAACACAATTAGGCAGGCACCTGGCCAGGCCCCAGGAATCGATGCACACGAAGCCAGTTAATCATCTGACGGAACCGAACCGTCTTCATTTGCATGCCGGATGAGTGAGGCTTCAATTAAATTCCAGGTGAATCATTCAGGCGGATCAAAGGTTTTCGGCAGTCAGTCAGTCTGTGTGTGTGTCAAGAGCTTAGGCCAAGTTGGCTTAAATGCTGGCAATTAAACTTGGGGGGGCCACTATTATTCAGATTCTCCTGCATAGTATACCCTGCTCTTAATGAGAGTGCAGCAGCAGCAACGACAGCAGTTTGTGCTCATTAAATATTTAATTGCGAAATTAAAAGAATATGCCAACGCAGCAGCAGCAGCAGCACAGAGTCCTTGTCTTGTCACCAGAATGTGCAATTGCAGCTAAAAATGGCGCTAGACAATGGCAATTATTTGCACAAATGCTTATTAAAATTGCTTTTACAACTTGTTAATTTCATAATACAGTTTTTATTGTGGCCAAGGAAGGATAGCTGAGCCCAAGGCGGAGCAAACTTTATGAACGGCAAAAAGTTGAAAGGCCAATCTTGTGTCTATGTAAAATACCGACGACACTTCCGCCGCCCTCATCCTTGACCTCCTCGGCAAACGGCGCCTAGACCTGTAATATACTTGTCCGCCTTCCAAGTCCGCCTCCTAGTAAGTCCATGTCCTAGTGCTCTACCTCGTCCTAGTCCTCGTCCTCGCCTGCGTCCACGTTCTCGTCCCTTATTGATCGGTTGCGGTTGTGCACAATTTAGATCAAGGATACCGATAGGGCTTCGTGTTTATGCCAAAACCGTTTTGTCAATGCTGAGAAACATTTATGCCAATTTGCGTTTTTGGCGAGCTGACAACTCGCAGCGAGCAACGCGACGCGACGCGACATCGGAAAAGTCGATAGCGAAAGTGGAAAAATTACGCGGCTGAGGAGGCCAGACGCGCGCCTGCCATTTTCCACCTCCACTCCTCTCCGTCGTCGTCGTCGTCGTAACGGCAAAATTACAAAATTAAATTATTTTCAGGCGAATTTATCAACATGAACGCTGCTTGTGCCTCCCGGAAATTGCTAAATATCTTTGTTAGCAATTGAGTTTTTCTTGGCTCTCCTCCCTTTCTCGCATCTGTTATGATTCCCATATTAATGACATAATTATGCAATAAAATACGTAGCCTATCGCTGTTTGATTTCAATCTAATAGGTTCTAAGGGGAAGAGAGATCCGGCTTGGGGTAAGGAGAGTACAAATAATATGGAACAGAAGGCTAAGTGTTAATTTGTAATCAAAAATATACTTTACAGCGCAAGAAATTTAAATTAACAAATGCTTGAATGTACTTTCCAAGGAGGAGTTCCTAAGGGGCATGAAAACAGTGCAAAAAAATTACACTCTTTAATTTAACAACAAAGGTGGTCAGAACTGTTATCCTAGAAAAGGGTTTCAAAGAATTAATGTTTGGAAAAGAACCAGAGTCGATAATTGTTGATAAATATTTATATTTTATTCAGCTCGCTGTTTTCATTTAGTTTTTATTTTGTCTCTAATTTCGAATACAGCATTTGTAAAGTGTAATGTGAATTTTGCTAAATTTCATTGTCCGCCTGACAAATAAAATATAAACGATCACTACAATCTTTGGTCCACATTTCTCCCTTAGACAAAGAGACGCAGTGATTCGGGGGGTTTTTGGTTGGATGTCCTTCAAACCAGTTAAGAAATTGTGCTGATTTGTTAGAGGCCACGGATACAAAGTGGCCCTTAGTATCCAGATCATTGATACCCAGCCAATACCTGTGTGGTAAAAGTCTATTTCTAAGGGCGGTGAAGTCTTCTTCGTTCTGAAAGGAGGCCAAGTAACCTCCCATCTCACGACACCTTCTCTGAGCATCAATCCAAGTCTCAACTTTGTATACCATTCGGAAGTACCTTCTACCGATTCGCTCGAAGCCCGATGGTATTGTGGTATTCCCAACTAAATCCGGCAATTCCTCTTTATCAGCATCTAACTTACTCGACACGGCCTGCAGTTGATTTTCCAATTTATTTAGAGCCGCCTGAAGTTGGTTTTCAAGCCTAGTCTGTATCGCAAGCAGACTTTCTTCCAGCTTGGCCTCCACTCCTTGCAGTTGACCTTCCAAGCGGCGCACCTTCGTTTGGATGCCATCAGCACGGCTGTTCGCTCTGTGCTGGCCCTGGACAACTCGGTTGATCAGGGGTCGCAATTCATTGGGACAGAAGCTGTCACTCTGGATGGGATCCTCCGCCAAGGATCTGGGGAACAGAGTGCAGGCAGCCAGCGACCAAAGGAGGTAAGTACCCAAGTTGTGCATCCTTAAGCTGGGAGAGAGTGTTAGACTGCGGTAGGTAAAAGTCTCTGTTGAACTGATTCCCGAATTATTTAAAGACTTTCGAAGAGGCATCAGGCATCAGGCTGGGATTGATAAGAGCTTTGTATGTATAAAGATGAGGCCACTCTCAAATGTTGATTCGTTCTCCATAGTTATGTTAAAGCAGTGTGACGCCAAACAGGAGTTCCGGGGTGAAGGTCTCTTATCTTTTCGAAGAGGCATCCATTCTAAGTTGGGATTGATAAGACCTATTTATAACGCTGACCACATTCTGTGTGTCGTATAGACGTATTTCCCAAAAAGAAGTACAAATTGGTTGGGTATTTTTTTTTTTTTTTTTCAAATATAACTTTATTTAAAACGATCAATGGCGAATTTCGCTAAGTTTCATTGTCCGCCTGGCAAATATAATAAGCATGTGCCAGACAACTGTAGGTCCCCATTTTGCGCTTAATTGTACAGACACAGTTCTCCTCGTGGCTTCTGTCGTTCTCTGTCTGCTCCCACTTTAAAAACTGTGCTAACTTCTGCGAGGCCACGGATACAAAGTAGCCGGTAGTATCCCGATCATTGATACCCAGCCAATAAGCATCACGATATAACAATTTTGCTTGAAGGGCATTGAATTCGTGTTCGTTTTGAAAGGAGGCTAAATAACCACCCATCTCACGACACTTTCTCTCAGCAGTATCCCAATCCGCCATTTCATTCACTATTTTGAAGTGCCGCCTACCAAATCGCTCGAAACCCGATGGTATAGTAATATTCTTATGCAGCTGATTTTGATTTTCACTTTGGCGCAGAACCGTTTCAAGCCTAGTCTGTATCGCAAGAAGAATTCCTTCCAGTTTAGCCAGGGACTCCTCCACCTTAGTGTGATCCGCCTGAAGTCGTAATTCCAGCTTTGCTTGTTGGTCTTCCTGCTTGGCCTGTATCTCTCCTATTTTCACCTCCAAACTGTCCAGCTTCGCTTTGATTTCGTTGTCAGCAACACGGTTGTTCCCTTGGTCCTGGGCTTCGACAACGTTGTTACACTGATTGGGACACAAGTCCTTTGCTAAGGATCCATGCCAAAATGTGCAAGCAGCCAGCGCCCAAAGGAGGTAGGTACCGAAGTTAAGCATCCTTGAACTGGGAGATAGTCAAACCGCGGTAGGTGATAGTCTCTGTTGAACTGATTCCCGAATTATTAGAAGACCTTCGAAGAGGCATCCTGCTTTGCATGGGATTGATAAGAGCATTGTATTTATAAAGATGAAGCCACTCTCGAATGTAGATCATAAAATATATGTGTGTGGGTTAAGAGCTCTGTGTGACGCAAAACTGGGGTTCCAGGGTGAAGATGAAAGTCTCTTATCAATGGCTTCCCGAAATCATGCTATAGTTTCCGAAGAGGCATCCGATCTATGTTGGGATTGACAAGAGCTAGTTTTAACGCCGCACTCTCCATGCTCTTAAAGAGTATCTTTTATATATTTCCCAAAGAGTACGTTTTGGAAGGCTATTATTTAAAATATAACTTTATTTAATTTTTAAGTTTCATTGTCCGCCTGGCAAATAAAGTACCTATGATAACTACATATATAGTCATACATTTCGCCAAAAGCCAACAATACGCAGTTCACTTCGTGCTCTTCGTCGAGAGTTTTTCCTCCCGAATCCCATTTTACAAACTGCGCTGGCTTGTGCGAGGCCTCAGACTCGTGGTGGCCCTCAATATCCCGATCATTGATACCCAGCCAGTACTCATTCGATCGCTTAAGTTTAGCTGTAAGGGCATTGAATTCTTCTTCGTTCTGAAAGGAGGCTAAGTAACCTCCCATCTGACGACACCTTCTCCGAGCAGTAATCCAATCCTCACGTTCCTCCACTACTCTAAAGTACCTGGTACCGATTTGCTCGAATCCCCATGGTATGGCAGCATCCTTGGCAGCATCTATCTTCTTCGACACTGCCTGCAGTTGATTTCCCAATTTGTTTAGAGCCGCCTGAAGTTGGTTTTCAAGCCTAGTCTGTACCGCAAGCTGACGTCCTTCCAGTGAAGCCTCCACACTTTGCAGTTGACTTTCCAAGCTGTGTAGCTTCGCCTGGATGCCATTAACACGGCTGTTCCCTCTTTGCTGGCTCTGGACGACTCGGTTGAGCTGGGTTCGCCACTCACTGAGGTCGAAGCTGTCACACTGATTAGGATCCTTCGCCAAGGATCCATGGAACAGACAGGCAGCCAGCGACCAAAGGAGGTAAGTACCCAAGTTGTGCATCCTTAAACTGAGAGAGAGTGTAAGACTGCGGTAGGTAAAAGTCTCTGTTGAACTGATTCCCGAATTATTTAAAGACTTTCGAAGAGGCTTTTAGCTTCGGCTGGGATTGATAAGAGCTGTGTCTAAAGATGACGCCACTCTCGCTATTTGAATGAATTTTGGAATTACCCTACATTTATTTTCTCCATTTAAACTACATAAATATTTCCTGCATTTAGATATTAAAGAACACAAGTATTTATTCTTTGAATTTATCCACCGCCAGATTTGTGGGCTTATTAGAGTGCCGAATTCCCAATGAGTTGTTGATAATTGAACGCCGCGGAGACGTGGCTCATCTCAAATTACGGCCTGTAATCTAGATCCAGCTGTCCGCCAGCGGCGTCGGCGGCATTAAATCAGAAACTTTGCGTATTAGAAGAAGAGGCAGGAGTAGGAGGACTGAGACTGAGACCCTCACCCACCTCGAACTATACCAATTTATTTGCCACACTGATTGGCGTATTGTGCTACTCGCTCTGCCTTCCCTTCACGCGCTCACGTAGCCACACACCCGTAGACCCGGGGTTGAGCTACAAACTAAGCCTCATTATACGACTTGCACCGTTCCCAGTCCCTCCAAGGAGTAGCAGGAGCAGGTGGAGGTGGAGTGGTGCCAAGGTAAGACGCAGACAAGCTGCGCAACTGATTGCTAAATAGACAGGCAGCCAATACACATCGATAAGGCCGAGATAACGGACAGATTGTCTTTACAGAGGAGGCTGGAGGTTGGTTAATGGAGGAGGAGCTACCAGAGGGTAGGGTAGGTATGGTAACGAAGACGGAGTCGATGCGGACGCTGCCTGATTAATTAGGGCATTAATTTTGCTAAATTACTCCAATACATTAGGGAGATCGAAGCCATTTGTCAAAATTAACCTGAGGACCGATGTAAATGAATTCGCCGTGCCGAGCCGAGCCGAGGAGGTCATGTAATGAAGTCCGGGATATGCCTGGACCCTACTGGGCGTGGATTTGCTGCTACTACTGCCGGCAATGACAACGATTACGAAGGCGTATCAATGACTGATGGCGGCACGTGGTCTGCCAAGTCTCTTTGTATATATGTATGTATGTACTTTGGCCCTGGAGAGAGGGCATCAATCTCCGGCCAGGACTGCAGAACTCAAAAAGCTGCATCCCCAGGCATGGCCCAGTTGCCAAGAAGAAGTTACACGGTTAGAAAAGGAAAGAGAAAGCAGTTGCTTTTATAATTTCTTGTATAAATTCTGTAATAACATCAAGTTTAAACCCTGACTGTACTTAAAACTCTCTGCTTTTAGCTGCTATATTCTTAGATTATGCATTTTCCTCAAGCTTAGCTTAGCCTTTCCCCTCAGTGTAACCGCTTTCTCCCAATGGCCATGCCTCAAATGTCAACGGCAGTCAAGATGGCAGGCTTGGCTCTGCTTGTCTATCTGTCAGCCAGTTGGTTCTTCAGTCAGTCAGTCAGTCCCTCCTTCAGTCAGTCACTCAGTCAGTCAGTGAGTCATTCAGCCATAACCGGGCACCAGCTTGTTTTCAATCCCGCCGGATAAGTTAACAAAGCGCAGAGACCACAGAGAGCAGGAGACCAGCGCAGAACCCGGGAGACACACTCAGGGAAAGCCAAAAGGAAGACGAAGGACTGGAGCGCGCATTCTTCCAGCTTTGGCGCTAAGCCACTTTTGTGCGGTCCTTGGACAACAACGCACCCAAAGACTTTCCCATTTCCAGCGCAGTTAGGCTTGCATTAATGGGCAGGAGGCGACATTTCCCACTTACGATTGCAGGCATATTATGAAAAATGCACAATGTGCCATCAACACAGAGGGGGAGCTTAGCTTAAGGGCGAAGGAGTCTCCGAAGGAAGGGAGGAGACGACATTCTGGGGGAATGGGAATGGCAACGACAACTGTAACGACATCATCAGTGCTGGGAATCGCCCCCGTAGTCATCAGCTTAAAGTTTTCTACGAACTCTCCTGCAGGTGAGATGGGGATGGAGCTAGAAAGGAGGATGGAGTCTTACCTGGAGTCGACGCTGCTTTACATTTTTATGTGTGTGTGTTCGGGGGAGCTGTGCGCGGCAGCATTAATAATTGAAATATTCACTAACAGGAAGTTGAAGACGTTAATGGCAGAGGAGGAGGAGGAGCAGGACTACTATCCTTTTGCGCGCTTGATTGAGGTTTACTCTGGGCTCCGCTCCTGCTAATGCATAAACCATGCACAGACATCAGCAGGCAGCTCACATCACTCCCAGTGTCCTGTCCTGTCTCCCGGATCGGCCTTAGCTGTTGCTGTGTGTGTGGTCTAGGCAACTTATTTTTAGCTCATTACGGGGCCAAAACGACTGCTACGCCTTTCAAGATGCCTCCGAGCCCTTGTCCTTTTGCGAAAAGCTTCCTGTTTTGTGTGTCACCCTTGGCGCTGCTGCTGCTGATGCTGCTGCTGCTGCTGCTTGGTGTCCCAGGTTCAGGTTCCTGGTCGTCATCCCTCCTCTTCTGATTCTGCGGCTTGTCTGCTTCCAGTGCGAGTGTTGGCCTCGCCTCGTGTTTTGTGAACTTGCCGTATTCCCAAAACGCTGGCATGCGTAATGAGCCTCGGCTCGGGTTTCTTCACTCCGCTTTCTTCGTTCTTGTTTTGTAATTTCAAAATCATTTCGCCGCGCGGCTCTCTAAATAACACAGTGTGTGTGTGTGAGGTTACACTGTGAGGAAAGTTGGGTAAGGTTTACAGAATTGGGGAAGAAAATAAAGGGGAGTTTATTGAACTTTACAAAGGTTCGGGGTTTTTGTATTTAATTTAATTCGATTTTTACATTTTATAGAAGTAGGTTTTGTGGGATTATATTATTTTTATAAAACAAATGGTTAATTTTTTAGATATTTAAATTTATTATAAAATAGCCTATGCTTTAATTGTATAAAATATATAATATGCCCTTTGCAGGTTTTCACAATTTTAGTCAGAAGCTTGCAAAGCAGTAAAGGAGTCATTTCCGACCCTATAAATCATATATATGTCTGAGCTAATTCTCTGGTGATTTCATTTATATATTTTCGGATTTTATTTCGGATTTTATTAGGTTATTTTATTTTACACGTTTTAATTTCGTCGATCGTAGAAAAGTGTGACCTTAGTCCTCTTATTAACTTAATCCTTAATTCTGTCCTACGCTATTTTACATAACTTTGAAACGATTGGGAAGGGAACACTTATGCTAAAATGCTAATGCTGTATAATACTATATCCTAATAATGCAAACATATAAATCATATATATTTTTAATCTGCATGAAGAACCGAATCGATCTGCTTTTTTTTCTCAGTGCCTTTAACTTGAGGCTACCGTTGCGGT
Source organism: Drosophila orosa (assembly GCA_018904745.1). Lineage (NCBI taxonomy): Eukaryota > Metazoa > Arthropoda > Insecta > Diptera > Drosophilidae > Drosophila > Drosophila orosa. The sequence continues at coordinate 11,755 of JAEIIH010032669.1, forward strand.
CCCACTTCTTTTCCCCTTCAGCGCCACTCTGGCCTTTGTTGCCACTTCCCAGCTTGCAGCTCCTGAGGCTCCCTGCTCCCAGCTCCCTGCTCCTCAGCTTGCCTTCTTCGAGCTACCTTCTCCCAGCTCCTCAGCGTCCCAAACTCCCTGTACAGTTTCCTTTTTCTGTCCAGGGGCAAAGGCGTCGCTTGTTCACGAATTCCCGTAGCAGTCATTTGCGTTTATTATCACAACGCGTTGACTTGTCCATCCCCCAGCACATGGGAGATGGCTCCACAACCCTCGACTCCTTCTCTAACTCTCTCTCTCCTCTGGCATAAACTTCAATATAGCGCCGTCTCGTATCGGGCATAAAGTAAAGTTATATTCGATTTCCTCAACATACGCACACTGCCGCCTGAACCTTTGCCTGGGCTTTAAAGCCATCTGGCAGCGACTGGTTCGACTTTAATGTGCGGTTTTGGGGGGAAGAAGGATGCGCCTGGCGCAAACTGTAACCGCAAAACGCCAAAAGGAAATAAATGTGCGACTTTGCAATGAAACAAGCATTTATGGTGCCATAAAACAAACCAAGCACGAATATTTCTAACTCATCTTAAAACAAATACATGCGCGGCGCTTATGTAAGAGCTTCGTCCTCGTCCTCATCCTCGTCCTCATCCGCATCCTTGTCCTTGTCCCCGTCTGGGGTACTTGTCCTGGTCCGCATGTGTTTGATTACATGGCCAAAATGTTGTGTGTGTGTTTGACTACGGCTTAGGAGGTGGAAGGAGGAGGACCCAAGACAAGGACGAACAACACAGGATGCCGAAAAAGGGTGGGCCCAGAGTCCGGGGCATAAACTTGCTCAGATAAAGTTTGATTAGTGCGACAGACTAAAGCCTATCCTGCCAGCGCCGTGGTTAACAGTTTAACCAAATTTTCGCTCAGTGCACACAGGAGCATATGTGTGTCTCAGCAAATTTGTGAGAAGAGATTGTGATATAAAAAAACACAAGGCAAATGGCGGCGCGAAAAAAGACGCCGCCTTACCGAAAAACTCAAAGGAGCTGCCGCCGCTCCTGAAGGCACACACAAAAACCGCAAAATACAAAACGCAAAATTACTCCCAAGGGAGGAGGAGAAGAAGGAGGAGGAGACTGGGAATGGAGTGGGCGTGGCCCCAAGCAAATTACCGGAAGCTGGCAGCCAGGGAGCTTTCTCAGGGAAATGCTGAACAGTAAGAAATGACATGTCGCATTTTAAAGTTGCGTCAACGTCAGCGTCAAGGCTCAACCTCAAGGCTCAACCTCAACCTCCTGCAGGGGAATATACATCAAGTAAGAGGGGAGGAGACCTCGTGTCTAAATTATTTTAAAGTGCTTTGTTGCTTATTTCGCTGCCGTTTTTGCGGTGTAATTTGAATATGCGCGCCTTAAAGTGAAAGTATTTGCATGCCAGAGCTGCTCGTTGTCCCTGTTTCAGCTCATCCTCCTGCTCCTCCTGACCACGACACATTTACGGGTAAACAGTGTTAATGAAGTCGCATTAATTTGAGTGCGTTACAGACAGGACAACGCGGCAGGACCAGCACCAGGACCAGGACCAGGACCAGGACACGAACACGAACAGGGACATGGACTCTGGCAGCACAGACGGAACGCAACAAAGCCCTCACAGATGAAGCAGCGCCAAGGAGTCAAGGAGAGGGCATGAAAGGCAACTCCTTTTTACAGTCAAACATACAGAGAAAGGATGCACTGGAAGAAATTATAGAATTTTAAGAGGTTTCGATGTTTTTCACCCAAAAATACGACTTCTAGCGGCAGCTTTATCACTAGCCTTTAAGCTTGTTTTTAATGCCTTCCTTTTCTTTATAAACTTATGTAGGTTGTCTTGGCTTTAGCATAATATTTTTTTGTACAGACAAACATACAGAGAAATTAAGTATAGGAAGAAATTGTAGAATTTCGAGAAGCTTCAATGTTCTTTATCTTTATAAAAAATCGTCTTCAATCGGAACCTTTAAAACTAGCTTTTCTGGATAATTACTATAACTATTTAAGATCGTTTTTAATGCCTCCAAGTTCTTTACAAATTAAGATTGTCTTGGCTTTAACATAATATTTTACATAATATTTATAGACAAACATATAGAGAAAGGATGCTCAGGAAAAAGATTGTAGAATTTCGAGAGGCTTCGATGTTCTATATCTTTATAAAAACACTCCTAAAATTCGTCTTTAATCAGAACCTTTATCTGCTTTTATGGCTGACTTCTTAAACGCTTTAAGCCCCTTTGAATGTCTCCAAAATATTTATAAACTAAGCTTGTCTTGTCTTAACTAAAATATTCTTAATAGTAATCATTTTTTAAGTATATCCTTAATAGTAACCCATATTTCTCGCCGTGTCCTCTCACACACACACGGCCTCTTGGCAAAGACAATGACAATACAAACATGGGGTAACGGGGAAAAATGGCCAAGATGGCACTGAGGAGGAGGGCTAAAGGCAAAGAGTTACTGCCCGTCGTCCTGCGTCCCGACTCCGCAACTCCTACTCCTCGTTGAGGGAAGCCTCGTAAACCGGCAACGCGCGACAACGGCAACATGAAAATCTTGTCATATTTTTCTTGTTTACTGTCAACATCTTTGTACTTGAAGTCCCATTATGTTAATTATGATGAAGTAAACAGGACACAGTTGTTGTTTATTATAATTACCAAGCAGTCGAGTCAGTGAAGGCAGCGAGGTTGGAGTCTGGTTGCAAAATGAATTTGTTGCACGTCCAAGGCAAAGGCAAAGGCAAAGGCAACTCCTCCTCCGGCAGCGGCAGAGGCAAAGCTCAACTAATTCAATTTGGAAAAGGTTTCCTGTGCTCCAACACCACTACTACTACTAGCATTCGAAGCGATAATATTTGCCAACTCTCTCTGATGTGGGGGCTTTTACCGAATCCTTGTGTGTGTCCTTTGTTTTGCGGTTATAATAGGAATTCCCGGCATACTTTGGGCTGCATTGTTTGGACGACCACGCAAGTTCAATACAAACAAAAATAATCAATAGAAATTGTTATGCAAACAGCCTTTTGGTCCTTTTGTATGCGAGTCTCCGCCGACGCTGCCGCCGCGTGTAGTATTTGCCCAAGGAAAGTGATGGGATGTGATGTTTGGCCAGACACAAAAGGAAGCAGCATTCTCGTTGGGAAATGGGGAAAAAGGGTTTCCTTTCCGCCTTTACAAGTGTCCAACCCAACCCAACTTTCGTTGCCTTCGTTGTCCTTTGCCAAATGCATTTTTAATAATGCAGCGGACGCTGCGCTGTCAAAAAACAATGACATTAATTAGCCGCTCTTTGTGAGTGCTGGAGAACAAAAAGTATATATATTTCTATGCAGCTGCGTTCCAGCTTCTCCTCCTGCTGCTGCTGCCTCATTTTCTTGCTCAGCTCCCTTTTCCCCCCTGTTGTTGTCCATTTCTTTTATGTGCACCAACAGCGGAAAAATTCATTACACTTTTGCACATTGTGCGCGCTTTTTTGTATTCAGAACAAAAAGATGTGCCCGAGCAGGGAGCAGGGAGCAGGAAGGAGGAGATCGCAGCGTGAAAAAGTTATCTAAGAGTGTAGAAAATGGCCGGTGGGTGGCTTCCAGGGTGATGCTGATGCTGCTGCTGCATCAGTTGCTGCTGCATATGCCGGCATGGGTCGTGGTATAATGAGTGATGGTTGTGCCACCAGCTCCACGGGGCGTATACGTATTGCGGCAAGAGACCTCAGACTTGAGAGGCCAAGACCCCAAACACTCCAACACTCTGACACTCGAGAGGCTGCCAATCAATCAGACCGCCTGGGAGGTCAGTTGAAGGAATAACCAAGACTTAACACTACTTGGAGGGGTATTTTTTACCTGTTAAGACTTTATAAATATATTTAGGGATCCTGTATGAAACGTTTTTACCTTGGAAAGGCTTTGGAAATATATTTTAAGAGGTGAAGAGCTTTGTAGATCTTGTTTTCTTGAAGAACTTTATATTTTATGCCTTTCTAAGCGAACCTAACATAGACTCTGGACTCTTTAAAGGGTCGTTTTTACCTGGAGAAACATTAGAAATCTATTTAAGGATCCTTTATGGGTCGTTTTTACCTTGAAAAGGCTTTAAAAATCGATTTAAGGTGAAAGAGGCTTATTTTTAATATAATTTTAGAAGGAACTTTATATTCTTTGCATTTTGAAGGGAACCTACAGACCCTAAACTTATTCATGGGTCGTTTTCACCTGGTAAAACTTTTGAAATCAATTTAAGGATCCTTTATTGGTCGTTTTTACTTTGGAAAGGCTTTAGAAATATATTTAAGGTTGGAAAATGCATATTTGTAATAGGAAAAGAGTTTCCTAGATCTTGTTTCCTTGAAGAACTTTATTTTCTTTGCCTTTTTAAGCGAACCTATAGACTCTACACTAATTAATGAGTCGTTTTCACCTGGAGAGGCTTTAGAAATCTATTTAAGTTTGGAAAAGCCATATTTTTAATACATTTTTAAGAGGTAAAGAGTTTTCTAGATCTTGTTTCCTTGCAGAACTTTATTTTCTTTTCTTTCACAACTTTTCTTTTAGCGTTTTCTTGGGATACAAACTTTGAAGTAATTGTTGTTTCCTTTTTGTTAACATAACCACTTGATACTGAGTATCTTTTAGTCGCCGAAAACACAATTTCTATCTCATTTCTTGCTGGTTATTGTGCTCTCTCGAGGAGGAGAACGAAGAGCAGGAGGAGCAGGAGGTGGTGACCATGGCTGGTTGGTATGCCAGCTCTGACCGCTCTGTTTTCCCTGCTGCGTTTCATGTATTATTGCATTCTTCAGCTCAATGTGTGTGGGCCGACCCTGTCCAGCACTTCATTGTGTAGAAGCTACAGCTCTTCCTCCTGGTCCTCCTGCTCTGGCTACTCCACCTCTGACTCCTCCTCTGACTCCTCTGAGTCCTGCTCCTGCTCCTCCTCCTGCCTGCTTTTCCTCCTTCGTTCGACAAGTGGAACGAGCTCAATGCGAATGGCGACTAATGTCCAGCAGGCACGTTTCAAGCGCACAAAGCTGTAAAATATGTAGCAGACAGGCACACACGCCCACACAACCCCCCAGGCAACAAAAGCAGTGAACACACACACAACCCACACACCATGTACACCCACTACACCCTCCTCTACACCCTCTACACCCTCTCCACCCTCTACAGATGCATTTGAAAGAGAAACAAAGCACAAAAAATAAACAAATCGCGCCATAAATTGCAACTTGGCAATTTTGAGAATGTAAACAGGAAATGTTTTTGCTTAGCTTCTCGCTAGATTTTTCATTATGTGAATAAAATGTCATTACCCAAATATGAACGTGAAAGGGCTTAAAGGAGATCCTTAAAGAGGAAATGGAACCTTACCTTACTTAATGGTTATGCATCCTTGGAGTCTTGCAGCTGCAACTGAAGTTTACTTCAAGTTCCATAATTGCAGTTTGAGTGCCTTCGCTTTCAGTGGGAATACCCTTCTCTCAGGTAATCCTTCTGCCAAGGACTCTTGCTAGTACAATGAGTTGGCGGCAGGCTAATTTCTTTTTCGAAACTTTTGGCTTGACTTTGGGACTCGCGCGACTCGCTTGGCAAAAGTTAATTTGTAGGCATCGCGACAAGGATTTGACGCATCAAGAACTTTGATTAAAAGCGAACACACACACACAACACACACTCACACATTAGCGCTCTCCAATAGGATTTACACCTCCATGTGTGTGTGCCATATAAATTTGCACATAAAGTGGAGGCGGCGGCGGTGCCCTGGAAAAATGTATAAAACAAATTTATAACAAAAACGTGATGTGGTTATTGATGGATGGGCCTTGCCTGTGAATTGTTTTGGCTTGGCTTTTGGGTTGAGGTTGGAGTTGGGGTCAAAGGTAGCAACACACACACATGCAGATGATAATAAAACCCCGCCACACACACACACAAACACTCGCAGAAATCGCACACAACACAACCCATCATCAAGATTGCGACTGTCAAAGTTTGGAATTGAATCATTTCCAAAATTATGCGGAGTGGAAAATGCTGTAATTTATGATTATTTATTGGAAATTTATAATCAGATGGAAAGGTAGAAGGTCTAATTAATATTTTATCGGAATAGGGAGGATCTTTAAATGAGATATTAAGAAAATTAGTTACTGATGAGGTCAAATATCAAATTTTACTTACAAGAGATTGTGGGCTGCTAAAGTCAGCTATTCTTTCTTATTTTTTAAATGCGAAGTGAAGCAAACTAATAATTTTAAACCTTTTGAGGATCTTAAATCAAGGAATTTATAAAATAGTCACTGATAAAGGATGCTGCCAATAAGTAAAATATAAAATTTAACTCATAAGAGATTATGGACGGGGCTCTGCTAATTTATCTACATTTTCAAGTACAAAACTAGGGAGATTAATTATCAACCTTTTGAGGATCTTAAATCAAGGAATATATAAAATAGTTACCGATGAGGGGCACTGCCCCTAATAATTTTTCTTCATTTTCATGTACAAAATTAAGCAAGTTTATGTTTGATCATCCATTAAGGATCTTAAATTAATGAAAGTATAAAAATAAATACTGATGAGGGCTGCTTTCCTTTATAAAATCAAACTTTGAGGATTATAAAACAAAGAATATTTAAAATAGCTTTTAAAGAAGGCTCCTTTTCTCTATTTTCATTACAAAATAATCCCAATTTTTCCCAGTGATCCTGCTGGATTCCGCGATGCACGCCCCGAGGTCGCATGTGGCGTATACGGGGCCTGGCTTGTATCGAAAAAATAATCATTTTCCTTCGGCTGTCGTCTTTAATTATTTTGACAACCCGATGCCAGCCAGCCAGCGAGGCAACCAACCAACCAGGCAGCCATCCAACCAGACAGCCAGCCACCAGCAACTGCAGGGACGTGTCGGATTCGTTTATTATGTGGGTTGGATTAAAAGCTCTATGCAGGAGGAGAACCCAGGACCACGACCAGACTACATAGATGGTAGCATCACGTGCCGTGACCTGGCTGTTGTGGCTCTCCTGTCCACATCGTCATCGGGGCCAGATCGATACAAAAGCAATCCGACCCTCGAACGGTCACGCAGTTTTCTTCCTTTTCGAGCTGCGTTGCGTTCCGTTTCATTAAAAGTTCACATTTGTTTGGGGGACTTGGCCTGCTTTGCTAATTACACGGGGAAGGAGTGTGCCACATTAAGTGTCCAGTTACAGCTGTCAGCCGCCATGCGGGTAATGGTGAGGGGATGCCATGAGTGCTGGGAATCCTAGTTCTCATTAGTATATTTTCAAGATTTTATAGTTTATTTTTAAAGAATTCTTCAAGGGAAATAATCACCATTACCATAACTTTAATACCTCCTTTTTAAGGCTCTATTTTTTCCTTAATTTTTGAGAGCCAAAGCCTGGCGGCAACTCTGCTGCAGTTCGAAGGTGTCTCGCACACATGTCGCCGCCTCTGGAGAGAGAATACTGCGGAAAAAGGGGTGTCAAGGAGCACAAGGAGCACAAGGAGCATGGAGGAGCATTGGAGGAGCTCCAGGCTGCCAGCACGAAGCACGGTTATTGTTGCCTCTGGCACTCACCGTGTTTGGTTAATGCGTCGCCGTCGTCGTCGTCGTCATCGTCTTCCCTTCCTCCGGCAAACGTTTTCTTTTCGCTTACTCGCTTTATTTTTATTGTATTTCGTTTGCGTTTGCCATTACCCCGACCTCCTTCCATTTCCAATCACTGAGCAGCAACAATCGAACGCTCCAGGCGCTCGAGGCTCGAGGCTCTTGGCAGTCGACAGTCCACAGTACACAGTCTGGGATACGGGAACCTGCAGTTGCCAGTTGCCAGTTGCCAGTTGCCAGTTGCCAGAAGAAGGCAAAATGCTTTTAACTTTTATGGCTCTAATGGAGTTTTATGCACCAGCCTCGTTCCTCCTCCTCCTCCTCCTCCGGATGTGTACGTTTTTTTTCAAGTCACCGAAACTGCACTTTAACTGCTGCATTTTCTGCCCAACATCCTGTTCCTGCTGCTCCTGCCTTCTGCCGTGTCCCATTTGCATGCGTTATCTGCTTAATGCTGCGAGCAGTCCCACAATTTGACGCTGGACAGCGCCGCAGTGGTCAGCCTGATGAGGCAACCCGCCGCCCAGCCTTTGTCTACCGGCGAGCGAGGAGACTTATCGACGTAGCCACGCTCCGCTGGATGCTCGCATCCTCGACAGAGGCCATCCTGGGAGGTGGCTCCTCTGTGGAAATTTTGAATTTTGATTGGCATCAGCGTGCGGTGCAGTGTTCCATGATTATCGCCCAGTTGAGTACACTGTCCCGCGTCCTGTGTGTGTGTGTCCTCCCGGCGGCTGTGAACTCCAGGCCAGTGTGTCACTGACCGGGCCGTGTCGTCTATGGCAATTTGGTCATCAAAATTGCATAGTGCTCTCATGATGCTAATTGCAGGGCTGGCTGGCTGTGTTTTGCTGACTAATTTTGTTGTTTGCCACGCGGACGTCGATATGGCAAAAGGATATGGAACATAGGTTAGTTGACCTCGATTTTCATAGGAAAGTGGACAGCCAGGAGGCATGATTAGCTGAATCACTAAGTGCCTTTGTCGCAGGAAATGGGTTCAACTTTAAAGGAATATTTTTAAAGGGTTCATTTACAATATTGCCGAGACAGTTTCCATCAAAAATTCAAAAGTTATAAACCAATTATTGTGGAATTATCCCTCACAAAACCCAATTCTTTTAAAACTTTAAATATTAAAAAATTTCACGGACTTGTCATCAATAAATCATTGGTAATAAAACAATTATTGTGGAATTATGCCTCACAAAAACCCAATTGTGTTGAAAGTTAGCACAAACTTGTACTTGTTTTTATTATTTCCACTTCGTATCGAACTTGACTCCTAATCTGCCCCTTTTTTCCTGTCCATAAACCAAAAGTAAAGATCCAATTATTGCGGCATTGACCGAAAGAAAAGAAGAAGGAAAACTCCTTTTAACAAAAGGACAACAATAAGTAAAAGGAGCATGCGGAGCACGAACGAAATTCAAAATACCTAATTTTATTACGGGCTTCTTCGGCATCAGTGTGCTTTCAGCGAGAAATTTAATTTTCCAAATCACAAATTCTTTATTTGTTTCCACGAGTCCGCGAGGAAGGGTCTGCGAGAGATAGAGAGAGAGGATGCAAAAGGATGCTAGAGGAGCCACTCACGCCTTACGGTTTGCAGGCTCTGTGTCCTTATTGAATTGCTGCAATTGGACTCCTCAATGTGCACATCGTCGTCTCGTCCTGGCCTGGCATGGCATGGCCTGGCCTGGCCTGGTTTCATCCGCTTTCCGTCTGGAACTTTGGCAGGAAGAAAGGAAAAGCAAACGCAGAACCAGAAGAACACAAGAACGGGCCCGGGGAAAAGCCATGAAAAATACAGTAAACCCGCTTTATTTTCACATTTTATAAATTTTTCCTTTTCGTTGCTCGTATCTTTGCCTTGTTTGTGGTTTCTGCCCAGTTTCAGCACCGTTCCATCTCTGCATTCCACCAGCCCCGGACACCATTCCTACCGTTGAAAGGTAAAAGACACCGACCGCTGTGTGGATGGAGGATGGAGAAAGGAGGATGGTTTGCAGGATGGAGGACTAGTTGGACTCTGAAGCAAAAGGCACGCCAAGCCAAGCCATGCCACGCCACGCCACGCCACGATATAAACTCGCCCGGCAGCCTCCGCTGACAGCAGCCAACGAAAATAGATATATTTCGGAGCATCTCGAGGAAGAGGAGGAGCAGCAGCAGCAGGGGGGAAAATAGCACAAGCGGCAGAGCGGAAACGGAAAAGAAAAATATTGTTTCAATTCAATTGAAGCTAAAATTGCATGATTGCAACCAAACCAGACGAGAGAGAGAGAGGAACCGAACCGAACCGAACCGAACCGAACCGGATGCCAAGGAGATGGCGCATTGCAAGGATATCCCGCTCCCTTCCTTCCTTTTTTTTTTTTTTGCTATGTGCACCCGAAACACATGAGTGGCAGAGTGGGAAATGAGCTACTAGAGTTTAAACAATAAGCAGGAGAAAATACAAACGAGGGGACATTGGGTAATTCTTGTCTAAGGGTTAGTCGGATTCCCAGCATTGTTGGAATGCGACTGATAGTAGATCTCTAAAGAATGCTTATGGATTCTATCAGTCGATTTATGGTCAATGGGCATGAATAACTTTTATAAATGTTATAAATACTGGAAATAAAAAATGGATAGTCACAATAAATGTGGTCACTGTAATAACAGGACACAATAACATTTAGACCCTTAGTTTCTGAGCAAGGAATTACTTGAAATAGACTCTTAATATATGTATGTACCTAATTTCCTGGAAAATGGGTGGGATGTCCTCCCAAAATTTCTGAAAATATATGGTCACACTAAACATCGGGCACACTAAAGCCTAGACACCTTTATATATAACTCTCTAAATTCCAAACTCGTCTCTAATGGGTTTAAGGTTTTCACAAAAGACCTTGCCCGATTTCCTAGCTACTAAGCATGATTTAATAATTAAAATAAATGCAAATAAATGGTCAGCCTGGGCACACTGTCAAGTCAACTCTGCTCCTCTCCTCTCCCTTTTTTCCCATTGCCTAATCGAGTTAAAGTCTTCGCAAAAGTCATCTAATACTATTAAACTTACTAAAAAAAAAAGTTAACTAAAAGTATTTAATAAACTAAAAAAAGTTATCTTAAAGTATTTAAATAACCCAAAAAAAGTGACCTTAAACCCCTTATATAACTCAAAAAATCCCAAATACTTGGCCACACTAAAGTACAGCTTTAAAAAGCCATCAAGCTTAGTCCATTTAATATTCCAAACAAGTATAAAATTCATAATGACTGACATTTCAGGTCAGTGGCATCAAGCTCATCAATAAATGCTCAGTCTCCAGCCACATAGCTAAATTATGATGGACTTGGGCTAACAAGTAATCTGCTGCTTACGAGGCCGTGTATCTCTATAAGCTGCTTAGGCCTGCCTCCGGGCTGTCACCGGAGTCTGGCGGAGTCCCGAGTCCAGAGTCCAGAGTCCAGAGTCCAGAGAGCTGAAAGTATTCCAGAGCCGGGCGAAGTCCTGCAAGTGTATCTCTGTGACAGCAAAGGTGCCTGTCCTGCCTGCCTGCCGGAGCTGGTCAACTCAGCTGTGCGCGCTGCGCTGCCATCTCATAAACTCTTCATGAACATCCAGCGGAGGAAGGAGTAGGGGTAGGATGGGCCAGCGCATAATAATGTTTGCATAGCTTTTGGGTTTTATTACTCGGCTGTGTAAATGCCAGCACAGCATCCTCCTGGTCGTTACACTTTGCTGCAGTGTCCTTACACAGGAGAAAAAGAGGGTTTAAAGACTAGATCGAACGCAGATTTAAACTAGAAATCTAAGAGGCCACACTGCGTATGAGTAATGACCAGAAAACGTAGTGGAAAAAGTCTCGAATTTATATAGAATTCTATTAAGAACTTATCCCTAAATATGGCCTTTCTCAAGTTGTTTCCCTTCATCATCTTAAGGGATAAAATATGGCTAATTCCTAGAACTAGAAATCTATGAGGCCACACTGCGTATGAGTAATGACCAGAAAATGTAGTGGCAAAGGTCTCTAATTTATATAAAACTCTATTAAGAACTTATCCTTAAATATGACCTTCCTCAAGTTGATTCCCTTCGTCATCTTAAGGGATAAAGTCTGGCTAATTCCTGGTTTTTCTCTGTGCAACGCGCTACCTTTCCTTTGGCGCTTACCCAGTCCCTCATCTAGCCGCGTGACAGCGACAAGCTATTCCTTCGCCATCGCTGCTCCACCTCCTCCTCATCGCCGCAGCCTCTGTAAAGTCATTTACATGTTTCAGTCGCTGCCATCTTATCTGGGGCCCTGGCTCGGTCGCTGTCTGGACGAGTTCTGGACGTCTTGGCCACTTTATGTTTTGCTTTTGTGCATTTTTGAGTTAATATGCTTAGCAGCACATTTTGTTGTCCCCGACGACATCGTCTTCTTGGAGAAACTGGGAAAAGGAGGGGCCACAGCAGGACCCAGAGAGAAGAGAGTTCTCTGGGAGCTTATCTGGTCGTGCTTGTCGAAAATTTCTGGGGCTGCCTTCGCCTTCGTCCTGGCTTCCTTCGCTTCGCTTTAAGAACTCAAACATATTACCCTTGTACTTTTGCTTGTTCTTCTCCAGCCATTTTTCTTTGGGCGCCCTTTGTTTTAGTTGTGCGCTCTTTGTTCTGCTTTGAAGTTTGCTGACTGGTCTTTAAGGACATTGGAAATTGCGGTCAGGACAATTAATTTCCGGTTGAAGAAACTTTGCGCTCAGTTTTTTGGCAGCCACTCCCGCCGATTCCCGGGCATTAGGTGGGCATTATTATTGAGCGTAAAGGCAAAGCACAAACTTTTTTCATCCACACACAGCCCCCCGCCCGGCTCTAATCGACCTTGTTCTATCCTCTCTCTTTTTTTTTTCTTTTCCTTTCCCTATTTGCAAAATAAATTTTCTTCTTCTATCATGGGGACAATGAAAGTTTCACAGAGTTTCGTCTTGTTTAAGTATGAGTTAAAAAGGTGGCATCTCTTTGGGAAGGGGCTAACGAGCGGGTTGATATCCATCCATCCACGGTACAACACTTATGCTTTCCACACTGTCTGCCATAAGTTAAAAATCACTTACCTATGCTGTGGCCCACGCTGCGTATGCTTAACAAAGTGCCATCAGGCCTTCATAGACACGTGGCTAACCTGTGCAGGCACTGGAAATTATTTTTATTGGTGTTGTGTTTAAAGTAGAGGTTATTTTGGGGGTTATAAAAATCACTGTTCTATAAATAGATTTAAATACATCCCTTATACATGATTATAAATAGATTTTAATAATAATAATGTGAAATATTAAAGTAAGCTCAGCTTAGTTTACGTAAGACAAAGAGTGGTGCCTTTTGGTGAGTTTTGTGTTTAAATTAAAGGTTATTTTGGTGTTATACAATCCCTGTTTTATATAGTAGTTATTCTTGACTATAAATAAATGTAAATACTTACTTAATACATAGATTATAAATAGATTTTAATAGTGATAATGTGAAATATTAAAGTAAGACAAAGAGTGATGCCTTTTGGTGAGTTTTGTGTTTAAATTAAAGGTTTTTTTTGGGGTTATACAATCCCTGTTTTATACAGTAGTTATTCCTGACTATAAATAAATTTAAATGCTTACTTAATACATGATTATAATAATGATAGTGTTAAATGTTAATGTAAGTTCAACATAGTTTACTTATAACAAAAAGTGGTTACCTTTTGGATCTGTTTTTTAATAAGATCCTTGTTTAGGTTCATGAACTCTTTGTTGGGTTTAAAGATTCTTTATCTTCCTGTTTGTTTTTTCTAGTTTTCTCCTTATTTTTCTAGTTTTCTCCTTATTTTTCTAGTTTTCTTCTTATTTTTCTAGTTTTCTCCTTATTTTTCTAGTTTTTTCCTTATTTTTCTCCCTGTTCCTTTTTTTCTCCTTATTTTTCTGTTTTAAATTTTTCTCCGTGCAGCGTCTAAACCTGAAACCTGTGGAAAAAATGTCACCCCGTTCTTGGTGTATGTATTTAGCAGTCTAACGAACGCATTCACCACCGCAGCCCGCAACTACTTACCATAGACAGACAGAAGGACATAGAGAGAGACATCCTGGCAGACTGACAGCCAGGACCCAGGAGTGGCAGTGTCCGTGTCCGTGTCCGTGTCCGTGTCCAGGTCCATGCTAGGCTGCTCATTAAAATTTCAGCTCACGTGCACAATCTGCACTTAGAGGACCCTTCGAGGTTTGAATTTTTCACATTTTCGCCAGCTCTCGAGATGATTTTCCTCTCTCTTTTCTCTCTGGAAAACTACTAGTTACGTATACGCACTGTGGTCCGCCTAAGTGCTGGGCCTTGTTCCATGCCACGCACTTCCGTGAGTGTGTGTGTGTGTAGTGTGTGTTGCCTCAAACAAACAAGGAAGTTATTTGCAGTGTCCCCAACACAATACGGCCACAAATATGTATGCTGGCGAAACAAAACAAATTTGAACTGTAGAAAAAGAAAAAAACCAAGGGGATGTCTCTCCTGGCTGGGCTGCCGCAGGTGCCTCTCTTAAGCTTGTGGGGCGGGCAACTTGACATGTCATCAAAAACACATTAAATGCGTTTTTTACGAGCTCGTTTATCCAAACTGTCGTCCACCTGTTAAGTTTGGCAAAGGCAAAGGCGAAGGCAAAGTCTAAGGAAACCGCCGCCAGGACTACGAACGGAAACTGCCGTTGCGTGGTAATTGAAAAGTTTATATATTTTTTTTTGCGCTGCCACTGCTGTTGGCAACAAAGTGGCATTGCTCTGTAAATTAGTTATATAATTTTTTAGCAACAAAAAAAAAGCAGCATCAGCAGCAGCATCATCTCAAAAAGTAGCAGGAAATTTGACAAGTTTTTACAGCTTTTACAGCGTTTTCAAAACGGATTGCACTGCGACATTCAGCAAAGGGCTTATATTTGTTACATTTCTAAAATGAAATACATATCTTAGAAGACTTCTGGGATAAGGATGTATTGGTCAGCAAACCAGTGAAGCAAGCAGGCAAGAATATCCAGAAAAAATATCATTTACTTGGTTTTAAAGGCTTATTTTTAATGATTTATAAATACAATAACTTCCAGATTCAATTAT
>JAEIIH010032673.1:0-19433 GCA_018904745.1 Drosophila orosa
GTAAATATTGTGATTACAATCATTCAATAAGTAAATATTGTAATAACAATCATTCAATGATAAAATATTGTAATTGCAATCATTCAAAGAGTAAATTACCATCTAAATAGTGTAATTACCATATTTTAAGGATTAAATATTGCAATTATAAACCTAAACCTTACTTGTTAGGATCATCATCATCCTCCTGAGATTCTGAAGCCTCGGGATCCTGACTCAGGCTCGTATTCAGCTTCTTTGTTCTCCTCGGCACCGTTGATCGCTTGGCCATTGATGGCTCCCTGGGGTTTGGCCTCTTCTGGCTCTCGTTGCTCTGCGTGCTGATGTCCAGTGTGGGTTCGCTAAAGGACAAGTTGCTCAGATCCCCCGTGCTTGTTGTGGGCGACGCTGAAGGAAACTGAGCTCGTCTCTTGGCCCGTGTGGTGGGCGCTTCCATGGGGGGCAGGTAAATGATGCGTCCATTACCGCGAACAACTTTCGCAGAGGTGATGGCGGTGGTGGCCAAGCTCCTCGAGGGTGTGCTGCATGCCATGGGAAGGGATGGCGCTGGATGTTCTGCAGGTACTGTATTCACAGGCAGCTACAAATTCAAGAAAATTATGATATATATAAAGAAGGCAACAAGCTTCGCTCAAACTCTTACCTGAACCGAAGGAGCTGGCGTCAGGGAGACAGGCTCTACTGTTGTGGGCATCGACACCATGGCGTCGAGCGTGCCTGGCTCGGCACTGGCCAACACCTGCTTCACCACCTCGGCCTCAAACTGCTTGTCCTCTTCGATGAGACCCACTACATGCTGCAGGAAATCTGCGGTAATCTCATCTTCGTCTGGCGTATCCATAATGTCTATTTGATCTTCTGCCACGGAGTTCGCAGAACTCTGCATCTCGGAAGCGGCAAAGTTTTGCGTTGGCGCCGAATCCAGGCAAGCCGCTGTACTCTCCAGCATTTTCACCAATTTCGGGATATCCTCAACCGCGTTTACCGGTGGCGGCGGTTGCTCCGCTAGCGTTGTCTTCAGGAGTTCATCCTGCACAATGGAGTTGATAAGATCCAGCTGCTTGTCATTCTCCGCCGCCAATTCCGAGGAACTTTGATGCGTCTCAATCACAATTTGTGCGGGCAACTTGTGGGACTGAGCGGTGTCCACGCCAATGGGCATAAATCCCTTGTTTGGGGTTGGAGCTTGCGTGGCAGTGGCTATTGGCGTAAAGCCCTTGCTTGGGGTAGGAGCTTGCGTGGCAGTAGCTATTGGCGTAACCATAATTGGCGGTGCCTGCCTGCTGAACGACGACTTGGGAGTGCTGGGCGACATTACGGGAGGCGAGGCTTTGTGGAAAGAATGCTGGTTTTCGCCCAGCAAACTATTGAGATTGGTAAACACACCCTTTGGGCTGGCCATATTCTTATTAATGATAATCTCCTTGACCTCCTGCGGCTGTGGACTGTATACCAAGGGATTGGCAATGACACGTCCCATTTGCACAACCGGCAAGCTGCGATCTTTGACAGGAACAGCGGTCACGGCGGGCAGCCGAGGTTTTCGCACAGGCAGTGCCTGATGGGTGGTTCTGAATTTGAGGAACGACGTGCTGGGCAGACCTCTACCCAAGGCAATAACGGAGGCAGGCGCTTTTGGAGCCAGGTTTATGATCTGCCCAATCTGAGGTTGAGGAGCTTTTTGTTCTACCATCTCCCTGCGTCGCTTCACCTCCGGGAAGTGCTTGGGCGTGGCGGGTGGCGGGTGAGGTGTTGGCTGCAGTTTTACTGGCTTGGCTGGGGTTGCCGGCGGCCTGCCTGGTTTTCTGGCACGCTTCTTTTTGCTGGTATTGCGGCCACCGCTGCGTCGCATCTGGAAGTCCATGTCGCTGTCCCTGTCGTTGTCCGAATCCTGGCCATCGTCGCTATCCTCCTCGCTCATCTCCTCCGTGTCATAGGACTTGTCAGAGTCCGAACTCTGGGCCTCGTCATCGTCTTCCACAAAGTCCTGCACAGGCACAGGCGCCATTAACTTGACGGGGGTGCGTGTGGGTCTTGTCCTTACATTCACCATGCTGTTGGCCATAATCTCTGGTTTTGGCTGCTGAATGGGCCGGCGTATCACATGCACCTTTGGCTGCAACTGCAGATGCTGCGGCTGCTGCTGCGCTGGTTTGGTGGGTAGTCGCTGGACTTTTACCTGCAGGGGAGTAAAGGGCGTTGCCTGAACCCGCTTCTTGGCATTGATTAGCTTCAAACTTCCTGGCGCCGCCTGCATGATGATCTTGCGGCTCTGAGCCTGCATATCTATGGACATTTTCTCGGCCCTTTTGTGGTTTTTCAGCTGCTCCGGCGAGGTAAATGGCGTGTAGTTGTGATCGTTGCGAATAATCTCCATCAGGGCATCCGTTTCCGCAGTTCGCTTGTAAATCGAAACGCCGGCGAGCTCTGTAAATGAAATCAGTTGAGAAATATGAGTAATCCCTTTCTAGAAAACATTATTTGCGTTATATTTGTTATATTTACTCAATGCATTCTTCACCACCAAGTCGGCTGTGCCGTCCGCGTAGAATTGCTCCACCCGCAGGCCCACAATTTGTGGTCTTTCCTTGGGCTTGCGGCGTTTACGCTTTTTAATGACTTTTGGCTTGCGACCGGGACGCCGTCGGGGGCGTGGTGGAGCATCGGCCTCGGTTTCCGTAGAGTCGGAATTGTTCTCCTCGCCGGTGTTTTGATTCTCTTCCTCGGGCACCTCCTCATCGCTGGCGTCATTCTCCCCATCACTCTGACTGCCATTGTCGCTGTCCAGCTCCGAGTCTGTGGCCATCTCCATGAACCTTTCCAGCTCCTCTAGACGCTCGGCCTCCTCCTGGTCCATCATGCTGGGTGTCGGCGAGGTGAGGCGTACCACGCTGATGGTGGAAATCGATTTTTCCTCTGCGGGGAGAGATAAGACAATGTCGATTAGAGGGAGAGATAGTTGCGCTGTGAGCACACTGAGAGCACATACCCATGAGGTTCCCAATGGCGCGCTCGTCAAAGGAGATGCCGTTCTTACTGTACACCACAACCAGATTGGAGTCGCCATCAATGGCCGCCGGCCGGGCGCTGGGCGCCTCTGTAAACACCGAACTGGACATGGTGACGACGACTGCTAGTAGTGAGTGGCCAGCGTTAGCGGAGCATTCACTTTATTAGCTGGCCGCCGATCAGAACGATATAACTCATTTGTTGTTGTTGCTGTTGCCGCCGCGTTGTGACGCCGACATTGGGATCGAAACGAAACGGATCACTGGAGGGAGCGGAGGGGAGCGATATGTAAAACTATAGTTGCATTTGAAGCACGGGCAGACGTTGCTTCGTGGGCGGTTGCTAATCGGGCACATACACTGCTACTAGTCTCGCTATCAATTGCAAATTCTTCAGAATTATGGAAATAAAAATTTGCAAAAAAAAGCCGTTGAAGTGTGACCAGATGTGGCAGGCAACCAATACCGTAAGTTATCGATAGCAAACTCGATAGTTGGAACAGCAACAAAAACAAAGTTTCGGTATATACCGCTGCAAAGTCAACAAAAACACAAAAAGAACTGATAAACACCACTTAATTTATAGCTGTTTTTTTGCTTCATACGTAGATATCGGTCAGCTAATCTACAGCAGTTGAGCCCATATTGTTCCCCTGTTGCTTTGTGCAGTCAGTTAGTCCGTAGACTTCGCCTTCTTTGGATTCACAATGGCCTCCTACAAGATGGGTTCGGGACATGCAGTGCCCATGACTTTGTTTCGCGACAATAGGGATCGCGCCGTTAAGGCCATCCTGGAGAAGCTCCTGCCGAGCCTAAAGTTCTCTGCGGGCAACCTGGTGGTGCTTCTGGAGGGCGGCAAGGACAAGAGCGTGTACAACACCGATGTGGACTATGTGTTCCGGCAGGAGTCCTATTTCCAGTACCTTTTCGGGGTCAAGGAACCCGGCTGCTACGGCATCCTCACCATCGATGTAAAGACGGGAGAGAAGAAGACTGTTCTCTTTGTGCCCCGCTTTCCGGAGGAGTACGGCACCTGGATGGGGGAGCTGATCAGTCCAGCACAGTTTAAGGCCTTGTACGAGGTGGACGAGGTCTTCTATGTTGACGAACTCAACGTCTGTTTGGAGAGGGCGGAGCCCAAGCTGATACTTACGCTGAGCGGCGTCAACAGCGATAGCGGCCTCACCCTGCCACCGCCAGAGTTCGATGGCAAGGAGAAGTATGTGACTGACTGCGATCTGTTGTATCCCATTTTGTCCGAGTGCCGTGTGATCAAGTCGCCTGCGGAGATCGAGGTGCTGCGCTACGTGGCCAAGGTCTCGTCGGATGCCCACATCAAGGTGATGAAGTTTATGCGTCCCGGTCGCATGGAGTTCGAGGGCGAGTCGCTGTTTCTGCACCATTCCTACTCGGTGGGCGGCTGTCGGCACGCCTCCTACACCTGCATCTGCGGCAGTGGCATGAACTCTTCGATTCTGCACTACGGACATGCCGGTGCCCCCAACGATCGACCCGTGCAGGATGGCGATCTCTGTTTGTTCGACATGGGTGCCAACTACTGTGGCTATGCGGCGGACATTACGTGCACGTTCCCAGCAAATGGCAAGTTCACTGCCGACCAGAAATTCATCTACAACGCTGTGCTGGATGCTCGTAATGCAGTCATGAGTACGGCCCGCGATGGTGTCTCCTGGGTGGATATGCACAAGCTGGCGGGTCGTGTGCTGTTGCAGCGTCTGACGGAGGGTGGCGTGCTAAAGGGAGATGTGGAGGAAATGCTCGAGGCTGGCGTTTCAGGTGTCTTCCAGCCCCACGGCCTGGGTCATTTGCTTGGACTGGATGTGCACGATGTGGGCGGCTACCTGCCCACAGAACCAAAGCGTCCCAGCGAGCCGTGGCTGAGCAAGCTGCGCTTCGCCCGCATCCTGAAGGCAGGCATGTATGTGACCATAGAACCGGGCTGCTACTTCATCGACTGGGTGATGGATCGTGCCCTGGCCGATCCGAACATGGCCAAGTTCATCAATGTGGAGAGGTTCAACAGTTTCCGAGGATTCGGAGGCGTGCGCATTGAAGACGATGTGCTAATCACCCAAACGGGCACCGAGAATTTCGCAATTGTGCCGCGCACCATTGAGGAAATCGAGGCAACCATGAGCTCGGCATAAACATGACTTTCTTAAGCAACATGCACATGTAATATACTACAATATACACTGTATCATAATCAAATTATGGATAAACCAATAAAACATTTAAATGTGAGGTATAATCGATACAATCGACATGTTAAGACAATGTTTTCAACTTCATTTCAATAGAATCGATGCTAAAATAAGGCTTTCAACTTCATTTCAATAGAATCAAGTTGCAAACTTCAACTAGAAGTGTGAATTAATCAAAGAGTATCAGTTTTAAGGCTTCTCCCGTTGAAGAGATACTACATTGTGTAGCAACAAGCCAACTTGTGCTGTAATAAATTCAGTGATAAGCCTTCAGATAATACAAACCACCTGCTGATACGAAATCCATTCAGAACACCCACTGATATAGATTTTCGCATTGGTTTATTGGTCGACAGTGTTAACAGAGTAATTGAGACGGCGGCCAGGGCTAAGCGTGAGAGAGACGAGCGTCCAAGCGGTTTCTAATTCTATTTACAAGCCATTAACGCCTTAACGCCTTGGGGAGGCTACATGTATTTCTTGGCATGTCCATTCTTTTGCTGCTGCTTGAGATGGCTATGAGCATTGCCATTCTGCGGCGAAGGCAGCTCACTGGAGATGGTGTCACCGCCGCCCTCCTGCGTCGCCTCAATGAGCTCCACGGCACTGCGACGTGGGAACCAGCCACGCAGGTGACCCTTCCGCTGACGCTTCTTGTCGCTTAGCTCCTGCTCGGAGAGTACACGCTCTCCAAACAGCCAGTGGTTGCGGAAGCGAGTGACTTTAATGACATCGTCCGGTCTAAGGCGGATACGCGGCTCATCGGAGCAGGGAGCGGCCACGCAGACGCGCCAGCCCTGCGAGAAGAGCGGCAGCCAGCGTCCCGTGACGGGACTGATGCATCTATAGGTGCGTGTTCTGGCCCGTTTCTCCTCCTTCTGGGCCAGTTGCTCTCTCTGAAAACGAGTTAAAAGTCAATGTGAACCAATCAAATCAACCAAATCAACCACTCAACCGCCTCACCGTCAATGTGTATTGATCGCAGCCCTCCACCACCGGCCATTCGATGCCATCGCCCTGCTTTTGGCACTCGTCATTGAAGACCAGTCGCAGATTCTGGCGCCACTTCAAGTCGTAGGGATACAGGAACTCATCGTCACTGTCGGTATTCCTATATCGCCGATAGATTGCCTTCTCCACAATCCAGATCTCAATACCCGTCTGGTTGCTGACAATTGTCTTCATTTGAATGAACAGCAGCATGCTCAGGCCAATGACTACGCCAATGGCCAGGCCCATGCCCAAAATGCACATGATTATGCTGGCGAGAGTGAACTGAACGCTGGCCAAATGGGCCAGCCCGTGGGTGAGATAGTAGTAGCGATAGATGCCGCGCCAGAAGGAGCAGCACAGGACCACGGTGCCCTGCATGCTGCCCAGGATGGAGAAGAGCAGGAAGTAGGTGAAGTAAGCGTGATTGGCCCAGCCAACGCAGTGATTTATCCAAGGGCAGTGGTGGTCCATCTTTTTCACGCAGCGATCGCCTAAAATTAAAGGTAATTGTTGAAAATATTCACAGGGAAACATGTTCTTTATGTTAATTAATATTAATTGCGAAGCTTACTCACACTTGCGACAGTGATGGGAGCGAGGGGCCTTGTAGCCCTCACACTTTTTGCAATACTGCAGGAACTGTGCGTCCTTGGGATCCTTGGGATAAAAGAGGTTAAAACTCATTAAGATATAGTCGTAGGTTTATGAAAAACACAATTTAAATAGTTATAATAGTGATTTGGGATCAAAGATGTTAATTTAAATAGTTATAAAGAGAATATTATGCGTGATTTATGCTCATTTGGGATCAATGATGCTAAAATTCATTAAAAAATAGTCTTAGGATGTTAAAATTGATTAAAATATAGTCGTAGGTATATGAAAAACACAATTTAAATAGTTATAATGTGAATATTCGGATCAAAGATGTTAAAATGCATTAAAATATATGCCTAGGTATATGAAAAACACAATTTAAATAGTTTTAAAGGGAATATTCTGCTTGATTTATGCGCATTTGGCACAAAAGATGTTAAAATTCATTAAAATATGTTCGTTGGTATATTAAAAACCCAATTTAAATAGTTATAATGTGAATATTCTGCGTGATTTATGCGCATTCAGCGAAACAGCAAGGTACATGCAACAAAACCTAACGACGCACAGCTCATTAAGTGGCCATCGGCCATCCATTTAAACCGCCCCTCCTGCGTCTGGGTTCGCCTACAAAACACTTATGCAAATTCGGGTAATTGCATTACGGACTTTGGGGCTCCGTAGAATGCGTTCGCGTGCAGGCAACGGCTCTCGGTGGTCGTAATACAAGGAGTCGCCGCTAATAAATTATATTTGGGTCGCGCCACGGCCGGACAAACTGAATGGAAGTCGAAAAACGTTGCCGCCGGTGTCGTTTTTGGTCACGACATCTATGGATTTGGTTTTGAATACGCTACGGATTCTTTAAAATAAATTGCAGCGTTTAATTGGCGCGGATTATGGCGATAAGCAGTTACACACGCCAAAGGGGCCGGCTTGGCCCATTTGTCTGGCCCCAGAGGAGGTCTCTCCTCTCTCTCTCGACACCTCTCCCTAAACAATTGCTTCCGCCTGGGAATGACGCTGCACAGCGAGGGACGGAAACGGAAACCCACCCTTTAGACAAAGTACTTTTGCAGTTCGTGACGGGTCAACAGCGGAAGAGAGAGAGAGAGAGAAAGTATGGGCCCTATCAATGGTAACAGGTGTTGCCAACACCCGCGGACAGGTGACAAAAGGTTCTACATTCCTTTTCACCCATTATTTACCTTGGGTCGCCACTGTTTTGGCAACAGGCCGGGACCTGTCAACGTGGCCATGACGTAATTAAAGGTGGCCAGCGTGGAGAGCAGCAGGAACAGGGCCTGGTGGGCAAACCCAGCGAATGATGCATTCGGTGGCCACCACATCGAGTTCATGTAGAGCGTCGTCAGTGTTATAACCTTGATTATGCCTGAAAGCAAGAGTTAGATAAACATTAAAAGGTGATTCATGTGGGGCGGCGGCTAGTAAACATTAACATTAAATTTGGAAACAGTCAGGAGGGGCAGAGGTTATGCTTCGCCTGGCAATTGCGTGCAGAGGAAATGAACTTCATTTATTTAGTTTATTGTCGCTTTTCAAGTTGATTAGCCGGCACCACGGTCGAGTAATGCGAGTACTTTCTCTCCGCATCCCTTTTTTTTTTCAGCAGCACCAGCAACAAGCGACCGGCGTCTAATACAGTAATTACGGCCTGGAACAATTGGATATCAGTTCCAAGTGCGGAAGTCCTACGGCGTCTGCGACCAAAACTGACCATTTGCACGCCAACTCCCGGGCGGACGCCGTGAAATTCCCGATAGGCCGTGGCGGCGGAGGCCATAAAGCAGGCAAACGACTCACAACTAAAACGCAATTAGCGCGCCACATTACGCGAATTAAAAGTCCGTATGCCGTGGCAGGTTGTCAACCGATTTGCGGACTCCGTGCGGCGGATGTGGCGTGTGGCGGTGCGGCGGAATATGAAATACGATAGGGCGCCGTCGCTGCAGACAGACGGATGGATGGATGGGTGGGTGTGACACCGCTGCAGGCATTGCCCCCGTCTAATAAGCCACTTTCCACTTTTCCATCTTTTGACCAGCTGGCTCACTCCACTTTACCCAATTGGACTCCCTCGTCGCTCAACCCCTTCGAGACTGATAGCGGGGACGGCACTCCTCGAGAAAGCTACCACTTACTCAACGCTGTGATCGGACCCCAGTGAAGGAAACGGCGAAAGCCGGATATTTCAGCACTCATAATTGTGTGTTAACTCGCGGCGTCGTCCAAAATATAAATGCGAGCAAAGAAGTAAACAACAAAGAGCAGTGTGACCAACCGCTGGGTAAGCGACTCGTGATAGTATCGATATGTAGCGATACAATATCGATACAAGCAATTTTAAGGGGAAAATCTTTAAATAATAAGTTAAATATTAAATAAGCAGAGTTCTCTTAAATAAACCATAACTCTGGATTAATTAAAATTTTCAAATTTATTTCATAGGATTTTCCGTATTTACATATTGCATTTCCGTTTTTACTTATTGGCCACAATCTCAAACTTGATGCCGTGCTCGTGCTTCTCCAGCTCGCTGATGAGACTGGTGGCGCGGAAGGCAGCACCAGGGGGCAGAACTCCGCCCGTGCTGGGCATCTTGTCGCTTTCGTTGAGGATGGTCTTCGCTGTGGACAGCAGGGCCACGCAGGTGGAACCATAGCCGGGATTGGGACCCGTAACCCTGACGGTTAGCGTCTTGCTGGGTGGACTGCTGTACTGATCCGTGCTCTCGGCCAGCTGCTCAGACTTGGGCCATCCGGTGGCCTTCATGGTCATCCGGAAGAAGGTACGCTTCATCCGCGCCTCGGTTGGCCCCTCTCGGGATGCCATGCCGCCGGAGAAGATGCCGGGATACTTGAGGAGCAGTTCGCGCCCAAAGGAGAACTTGGACATTATGCCAATGACGATGGCAAAGAGCGCCACAACGCCGGCCGCTAACCATGAGGGATATGTCATGTAGGCGTGCATCTGGACGGGACGCTTCTTGTCCTGCTCGTAGAGGAAGCGTTGCGAGCGCATGACCACCGATCGATCCGTCTCCGGGAAGGGCAGGATCACCTTGTTGCCTACCTCAGCGGCACGGGACAGCGGAGAACGGGGCTTCAGGTCTGGCTGGAACCTGGGCAGGCGCTCGGGGAAGAGCTTCCGCCGGATGGCCACCGACTCACTTCGGTTGGCGATAGCATGAATGGCGCTCTCCCAGGTGCCGGTGTTCAGGGATGCACTTCCAGTGCCCTTGGTGCCGCCCTTCACGCCCATGTAGACGAAATTCTCCACCGAATTGACGACGCCATCAAAGTTCTTCTCGATGAAGGTGACGCCCATGTCGGCGGGAATGGAATCAAAGCCGCAGGCGCTGATCACGTACACGCCACGCTCCCTGGCCAGATCGTTGTAGCGCAGCTGCATTGTCTCCATGTACTGCGGCTCTCCGCTGACATCCACGTGGTGGGTGCCTGCATCTATGCAGGCCTTGACCACTTTCTCGCCAAAGAATCGGTACGGTCCAGCGGTGTTGACCACAATTCGGCAGCGCTTGGCCATCTCCAGCAGCGACGCTTCGTTGTTCACATCCGCGATGACGATGGGCGTCTGGGAGAGGTCCGTCTTGGACTTTGCCCCCATCTCACGGAGCACACCTTGCAGTTTCTCATGGTTGCGACCGGCGATGCCCCAGCTCAGGCCCTTCAGTACGCTGACAGCCTCGAGGACCGTGTATTTACCGGTGAAGCCGGTGGCCCCAAAAATGATGGCATCTAGTTTCTTGGCAGCCATTCCAGAGGTCGCAAATACAATCGAATGATATGTCCGTTATCAGTGGGGAGAGCTGAAGCAATTCGTCTGCTCCAGTCGACTGGAAAATGTTAATAGTTCTAATCGGACTGCATAACAAGTGTATTTATTGCAGATAGCGGCCGCGGTGACTCCACATAACTGAATTGTACAGGTGATTATTTTGGACGCTGTTAGATGAACTGCTGTCGATAGCAACAAGTGTTCGTTTACACGGGTAAGATATTGCGAATTAGGGATTGAAAGTTGAAAATGTAAGTTAATTGTTTTGTAGTGTAACAACTTTCCTGTTAAATATATTTTTAATTATGAAAGTACTTAATGTTTTGAGCTTTTTAAGCATTTTGTTTTTGTGTATTTTTACGTATAAACGAATAATGCGATAGCACCTATCGATAACACCTCGTATCGATACATCAATTTCATTTTTAAATCATGTATTGCCCGTTATTTGTTGAAAAATTAAAGTAGGTTGTCTAATCTGGTTGGTATATTTATTTTAATTTTATATGATAGCATTTGGAACCATGTTTGATTTTACTTAATGGAGTGTAGTAATAACAAAATAAACATAAGAAACGGGTAAAACTCAAAAATCACTTGAGAAGGCGCCGAGGAAATAAAGCTCTGCGTTGAGGCATTATCCCGCAGAGCAACAATGGAGTTATTCATGGGAATGGCTTCAAAGGTGTAGAGGGCGCGAAATCCAATGGCTACGAAGCGATCGTTTGAGTGCAAGGTGACACGGAAGAAACGTCCATATGAACGCATTTCAAAGTCCTGCAGCTTTCCGCAGTATCTGCTGTACTTTCGATCCGTGGTCATAAAATTGGAGAACTCCACATAGTCGCTGGCTGTCTGCTGGTCACAACTAATAAGAAAATAGTCAAATTAACCTGTAAAAAATAATATAATATGATATGTTCTTACGTTTCTATGCCCTCCACATCAAAGTAGGTGAAATGCAGGACAACCTGTTCATCGCTGGCACCGTAAAAGTAGTAATTGCATACTACATTTTCCAGATAATATCCTGGAAAGTTGGGCGAGTGAAATAGGCCACTTATGCGCTCACTGCTGTTGTAAACAAAAGCACAATCCTGGCCCTGTTGGACGCCCGACATGATGCCAAAGTCTAGAAATGTAAAAAAAGGTCCTTACAGTCAGATTCTGAATAATAAATAGTTACTTACTAGTCAGAAACCGGTACTCAGCGCGAAAACCGTAGTACTGCACCTTATTGGTCATTGCAGGCGGGTATTTTCCCGCAAACTGGAGAAGCAACTGGGTACCGCTGGACATTAGGGGCTTGGGCAAGAAGGCACCGCACAGCAGCTCCTGTGTCTCCCCCCGCATCTCGGTCAGCACATGAAGTGCATCTGCCGCTTGGCAGCCCGTGGAGTTTTCGTGCTCTGTGGGAATGTTGAAATCGTGGAAACGAATCTGTACGCGCTCCGGCGGTGCTCCATGGAATTCGTAACGGCATTGCAGGACTCTCGAGCCGCCAATTACAGCGCTGCCAACGGCGTGTTTGGCCAAAAACAGCTGGCTGGAGTCAAAGGTTCCGGATTTGTTGACGCGAGTATCAAATATTTGTTTGCAGGGCTCTGTGGAGTAGAATATTTAATGATTAAAATGATTCATTCTGCAGAATTTACTCTCATCAGGTATGCCAAATTTGAAACTAGCTACTTTTGCGTCAGCTGTTCTTGTTGCCAACAGTTGGCAGCACTGAAATCAACTTGTTTACGTTTTTGTGTTGTTTTTTTTGTTTTGTTTTGTGCAATAAATAATTTCATTTGGTTGCGTTTAATCTGTGTATTTTGTATGTTACGAGTTTTGAAGGCGGCAAGACCTGGTACCTCCGGCTTTTTAGCTCGACTTTACAGCAGTGCAATGGCCAGCAAGAAGATACACAACGAAGACAACAAGCTGGACACCTTCCGGCGGATATGTGATGAAATAGCCGGCGAGCCGAGTTACCTGAAAAAGGTGGAGAAACTGCAGAGATTCTTTGAGCGTGGCACCAGTGGTTCAGGTTTTGAGGGCGACACACTGCTCTGGGTGCAGTTCCTCATTCCGGCGGCCAACCAGCGCGTCTACAATCTCCAGAACAAGGCACTGATCAAGCTCTTCTCGCGTATTTTCAATGCCAGCCAGCAGCAAATGCACTTGGATCTGGAGCAGGGTGAGCTTAGACTTAAGGCTACACAAAATCGGTAATTAACTTTTGATTTCCCGCAGATGGTGACGTTTCGGAAACCCTGCGCAAGCATTTCGCTGCCTCCAGTAAGCTAAAGCCTCAGGCGCAAAGCAAACTGTATCTGCAGGAGGTGGAGAAGCTGCTCCTGCAATTGGTGGAGCGAACCAAGGAGGATGACCAGACGGAACTGCTACAGGAGCTGTGCAAAAAGGCCACCGACTTGGATCTGCGCACCTTCATTCGACTGGTGAAGCAGGATCTGCGGATCAATGCGCGAGCCAGGCACATCCTGGACGCCTTTGGTCCCGACGCCTATCCCGCCTATCAATCTTCTCGGGATTTGGCCGCAATTGTGGATCAGTTTGCTGGGCAGACAAAGAAACCCGTTGTGGCCAACGGTGCGAGGGGAAAGACTAAGAAAGCAACTACGAGTGGCATTCAGGTGATGACGCCCATTTCGCCAATGCTGGCCAGTGCCTGCAAGTCAGTGGAGGAGGCCTTCAAGAAGAGTCCCGCCGGTCTGTACAGTGAAATCAAATACGATGGCGAACGGGTGCAAATCCACAAGCAAGGCAGCGAATTCAAGTTCTTCAGTCGCAACCTGAAGCCCGTAATGGATCACAAGATCAAGGCTTTGAAAGAGTACATACCACTGGCTTTTCCAGGAGCCGGAGAGTTGATTCTCGACTCGGAGATCATTCTTGTGGACACTGAGACTGGGGCGCTGCTGCCTTTTGGCTCGCTGGGAGCTCACAAGAAGCAAACGTTCGCCAATGCTGCCGTGTGTCTGTTCGTCTTTGATTGTATATTGTACGATGGCGAGGATTTGACGCAAATGTAAGTGGAAAGCTGTCTTTTTTCAAACTATAAATACATATTTAAACCCACAGGACCTTTCGCAAGCGACGTGAGATCCTGGAGCAGAATATCAAGCCCATCAAATCCCATGTACAGCTATCAGAGTCGGAATTCCTAAAGACCAAAAGCGAACTGGCCATGATGACGGCCAAGGTGCTGTATGCCAATCTGGAGGGCGTAGTCCTGAAGAGTCCCAGCAGCACATATCAACCCGGCAAGCGAAATTGGTTGAAGGTCAAAAAGGATTACCTTTTCAATGGCAAAATGGCCGACACAGCCGATTTGGTTGTGCTGGGCGCCTGGTATGGCTCAGGGAAAAAGGGTGGAGTCCTCAGCATTTTCCTTATGGGCTGCTACGATGCAAGGGATTGCCTGTGGAAAACGGTGACCAAAGTGCACTCAGGCCTGGACGATGCCACCAACGATGAAGTACACGATTCACTGATAAAGCTAACCGAGCGAGCCGACGCGAGTCGAACGCCCAGTTGGCTGCTGTGCAAGAAGTCCCTGGTGCCGGATGTCCTGGCCAAGGATCCGCAAGAAATGCCCGTATGGGAAATAACAGGAGCGGAATTCACCAGGGCCGAGGCGCACACAGCTTCCGGCATCTCAATAAGGTTTCCTCGAATAACTCGCCGGCGCAGCGATAAATCCGCCAAAGAGGCAAATGATCTTGAGCATTTGGAAGATCTATTTGAGGCCTCCAAGAAAAATGTGAATGTGGATCTGCTACTAGCAGACGCCACAAAGGAGGAGGAGCAACCAGGCAGCAGTAGGTCGAGTAGTGCTAAAAAATCCAAGAGATCAAATACAGGCACGGATGACGAAGTAACACCCACTAAACGCAAAGCGCCAAAAGTGGAACAGAGTTTGCCAGCGGCGCAAAGGGGAATAAACGACTTTTTCAAGCCCATCAAAGAGTCCAAAATCAAAGTGGAGCCAAAACTAGAAGAAGTCAAAGTGGAGCCAAAAAACGAACTCAAAACTAAAGTTAAAATCGAGCAAGAAGAAGTCAAAATGGCAACAAAACTTAAGGAAAAGGAGGAATTTAAGTTCAGTGAAGACTCCAAGGCCAAAGTCAAGTTGGAACAGAAAACTCCCGAGTCAAAAAATGAAAGAAACACTTTGTTCTCAGGCCTGGTGGCGCACTTTGCCATGGAGCAGGATTCCAGGAAGCTGCGGGAACAATTTGAGCGGCACGGCGGCTCCTGTACCACCAATGCCCGAAAAGCTGACCTGGTCTTCTACAACAACAATGCGATAAGGGACCTCGAAAAGCTTAGGTAATTTCGTCAGATTCGTAAATTCTAAAAATAAACGATTTAATTTCATTTGTTTATTTCCCCGCAGACCCCACTACCGACGCAGCTGTCGACATCTGAATGTGAGCTGGCTTCAAACATCTGTGGAAAACCAGAGTCGACAGCCTTACCCGCTATACGCTGTGATGCTGAAAAGCCGAGTGCTTTGATGAAATTGTTTCTACTCATAAATACATGCTTGATTAAACCGAATATATATATATATTATACACACAACAAGTATTTTTTTTATCAAAGGCGGCAAAGCTCTAGGCGAAAGCTTTGTCCAGCGAAAACAAAATGCTACCAGTAATTGGTGGCGTCGTTAGTTATTTTCTGGACGCTTGGAACACGGAACGTGCACTGTTCCCCGCCTGAGCTCATCGAAGATGTTGTGGGAATTCCTAGCTCTCTTCGGCATCGCCTTTGCGTTGTTCTATCGCTGGGCAACCGCCAACAATGATTTCTTCAAGGATCGTGGCATACCCTTTGCCAAGCCCAAGCTATATTTCGGTAACATGGCCAGCATGTTCCTGCGGAAGAAGGCCATGTTCGACATTGTCTGCGATCTGTACAACAAGGGTGGCAGCTCCAAGTAAGTTTACTCCATTGAACTTGATTTTAATAACTTGTTTTATTGGATGTAATGTAAGTAGCACGCACTTTGAACCCGTTCCGCATCGTGTGTGTATCTATCATGACAATTGTAGACGGCCAAGGTCACGATCACTGATTCTATATACACAAATATGTACATATGGTGGGTGCGGACTGCGTTTGTGTAATTATTGAATATATAATTGTGAAATGCTAACAAACTGCAGAGCCAGGCGTGTCGAGAATTTATTATCAAACACACATAATGTGCAATAGTTAAGATAACTTTGTTACTTTGCTGCTTTGTTTTGTATATCAGTTTAATTTATTTTAATCTTATCAATTTATACGACAGCTTTAAATGTTGTTTGTTACGGAGTGCACTCACGGTGCTTCAACTTAGATAGGAAAATCAATTTAGAAAGCTTCTAGTCGAAGTACTTTTTGATAACATAACTGAAATCAGAACTAGAATTTTACGTTAAATACAAATTCTTACTATAATTTTAGTAAAGTCTATAGCAGCGAAGGGCACGTCGTGGCTCAATTTGCTCACGCAGCTGGCCGAGCTGATGCTCAAACCGTTAGATCTCGTGTCCTCCGCTGGTCTATAGTTAAACGAATCTATCGCAAAATGATAGATAAACTCGTCTGTGAATACTGATCAAGAATAATATACCTTATTGTATCGGTTTTGTGTCACGTCTCCAACTTCTGACTAAAATCTTAATACCATTTGAAAGGCTATAAAAATTACTATGTGACATCACCAATTCTCCTTTTCTGTCTGGCTCATATTGTGTGTTGGGGCTTGCGAAAGACTGATTTACATATGTACATATTCAAGCCTATTTCTAAAAATTCCGTAATATTAATTAAGCTTAATTGCTTAAACAAACAAATTAACAAAACACCAACTGGGTTCAGTCAAACAATAATCGGATAGGTTAAGAACAAATTGAGCCCCATCATAAAACAACAACATATTTAACAGCAAACTTTTAATGTTTGTACAAAAATAGCCAAGCTAATGCTTCTTTGTCGGCTTATCATTAAGTGAGTCACAAAATTCTAATCGGTCATTGCTTTCATTTTGTATTATTTTGCAGATTTTTCGGTATCTTTGAGCAGCGACAACCGCTAATAATGGTACGCGATCCAGATTTAATAAAACAGATTACCATCAAGGACTTTGATCATTTTATAAATCATCGCAACGTTTTCGCCACGAGCAGCGACGATGATCCGCATGACATGAGTAACCTCTTTGGGAGCTCGCTGTTCTCCATGCGAGATGCCCGCTGGAAGGACATGCGGAGCACCCTGAGTCCTGCCTTCACCGGCAGCAAGATGCGTCAGATGTTCCAGCTGATGAATCAGGTGGCCAAGGAGGCCGTTGACTGTCTGAAGAAGGATCAGCAATCGCTTCAGGATATGGAACTGGACATGAAGGACTACTGCACACGGTTCACGAACGATGTGATCGCTTCAACGGCCTTCGGCCTGCAGGTTAATTCATTCAAGGAGCGTGAGAACACCTTCTACATGATGGGCAAGAAGATGACCACCTTTACTTTCCTGCAGAACATAAAGTTCTTACTGTTCTTCAGTCTAAAGAAGCTAAATAAGGTATGTGTATTAACTTGAAAATGATAATATATGTGAAACAAAAACATTCAATCCCCAAATTAATGTGAAATCATCTTGCAGATCCTTAAAATTGAGCTTTTCGACCGTAAGAGTACCCAGTACTTTGTGCGCCTGGTGCTCGATGCCATGAAGTACCGGCAGGAACACAATATCATCCGTCCGGACATGATCAACATGCTGATGGAGGCGCGCGGTGTGTTCCAGTCGGACAAGACCAAGACGGCACCAGTCCGGGAGTGGAGCGATCGCGACATTGTGGCCCAGTGCTTTGTGTTCTTCTTTGCCGGCTTTGAGACCTCCGCGGTGCTAATGTGCTTCACCGCCCAAGAGTTGATGGAGAATGAGGATGTGCAGCAGAAGCTGTACGAGGAGGTGCAGCAGGTGGATCAGGATCTGGATGGCAAGGAGCTGACCTACGAGGCCATCATGGGCATGAAGTACTTGGATCAGGTGGTTAACGAGGTGCTACGCAAGTGGCCGGCAGCCATTGCCGTTGACCGGGAGTGCAACAAGGATATCACCTATGAAGTGGACGGCCAGAGCGTGGAAATTAAAAAGGGCGATGTCATCTGGCTGCCCACCTGTGGCTTCCATCGCGACCCCAGGTACTTTGAGAATCCCTCAAAGTTCGATCCAGAACGTTTCAGCGAAGAGAACAAAGCCGATATTCAGCCATTCACATATTATCCCTTTGGCTTGGGTCAAAGGAACTGCATTGGTAAGCTAGGCGACTCTAGGCGAACGATCTCCGAATCATTGTTGCTCATTGGCATTTCTATTTTCAGGTTCTCGATTTGCTCTCCTTGAAGCAAAGGCCGTCATCTACTATCTCCTGAAGGAATATCGCTTTGTCCCCGCCAAAAAATCCTGTATTCCCCTAGAACTGGCTAGCAACGGCTTTCAATTGACACCCAAAACAGGATTTTGGGTCAAACTTGTCCAGCGAAATTAATCTTATTAAGATGTGTGAATGTAATTAAATGTCTTGTTAACTGTTGTGTATTAAAGATTGCTAAATTCTTGTTTAAAGGGTTGACCTTTAATTGCAGTGTTAGTATTAGTATTAATCGACAATCGTTTTATATCTTTGTAGCATTTTATAGCTTTCTAAGTTGTGGCAAAAGTGCATTCTATTTAATTCGTACAGGAAATTTAAATTCGCTTACGTGATTATGGCACACTTTGAATATATAAATGATTCAATTGCATTTTAATCGCTGGGTCTCTAATCAGTGGTATAAATGGAACGAATTGCAAGAACCAATGTATTTGACAAAGTAAATTTAGTGCGAGAAGATCAAAACGGAAAGTCGGTCAAAATGCAGTCGGAAATTGTACCCTTTTACAAGGACAAAACTGTCTTTGTAACAGGAGCCACAGGATTTCTTGGCAAAGGTGCACTATCAAGGATAACACTCCTACTTTATATTAACTTGATATTAATTCTACCCAAATACTTTTGTAGCGATCACAGAAAAGTTACTGCGTTCCACGGATGTGAAACGCGTATATTGCCTGATGAGGCCAAAACGAGGTGAGAATATTGAAGGACGATTTACAGCATGGAAAAAGAATGAGGTGAGCCACACCAAGCAAAGGACACTTGTAAAGTGAAATCAAAACATAAGTTTGAAAGCTAAAACTGTGCTAAATTGGTGCAAATGTGAACGATCCAGATACTACAGAAAGTTTTAAGTGTAACCTAATCCTTCCCTCGCAGATTTTTGAAGTTTTGCTTAAGAGCAAGCCCTGGGCCTTGGATCTCGTGATGCCCATAGCTGGGGACTGCTCCGCACCGGGCTTGGGTCTTGCCGAGGAGGACCGAAGGACCCTGGTCACGGAAGTGCAGATAGTCTTCCATGGAGCGGCCTCGGTTAGCTTCGTGGAACCGCTGCACAAGGCGTTGATTATCAACACGCGGGCCGTACGTCTGATGGTGCAACTGGCCAGGGAGATGCGATGCCTTGAGTCCTTTGTGCACATTTCCACAGCCTACTCCAACTGCGTGGTGGACACCGTCCACGAGCGCTTCTATCCCGAGCACCTGTCCTGCCCCGCGGATAAGTTGCTTGAGCTGAATGAAACTCTAAGCGCCGGACTCATAAATAAGATGAGCAAGGCGTTCCTGGGAAAATACCCAAACACCTACACCTTCACCAAGGCTCTGGGGGAGCAAGTGGTTCAG
>JAEIIH010032675.1:0-11298 GCA_018904745.1 Drosophila orosa
GTTATCACATCTGCCTAACACGCAGAAGGCCCCCGGTTCGATCCCGGGCGGAAACAGGTTGAAATTCTTTTTTGTTTCATAAATGTTTAACAAGTAAACTTAACTATTACTTTTTTTTACTATTACTATTACTTTTTTTTACTATTACTATTACTTTTTTTATTATTTAAAGCTTGTTAGTAATCAGGGTCTTTGGCCAAGAAGCGAAAAACAGAATCAACTAAATCACCTAACTTGCCTATTTCTAATAATAAAATAAACCCTTCACTCCGTTAATTTTGTGCAAAACTATGTTTTCTGAAAGAGCTCGGTGTCGCAACTATTTCCTCTTATGCACATGAAACAACAAATAAACAAACAAAAATATACAAATAATAATGCGGCTGCAAACGGGAAATTGTTGTTTCACATTTTCCCATTCGTTCCAAAGCTTAAATAAGTACTAAGCATTTGGTTGCCCTGCTTTCAGCTGTTTCCGTGGTGTAGCGGTTATCACATCTGCCTAACACGCAGAAGGCCCCCGGTTCGATCCCGGGCGGAAACAGGTTTAATACTTTTTTCTTTTTTTTTTTCCTTCTACAACTTTTAGTTTATTTTTCTCCCATTTAATTTATATTTATATATAAATACAATTAAAATAACCCTAATTACATCCACTTAAAACAAGTCAAGGGAGTAGCTTTGTGTCGTGCGTTGGCTTAGCTTTAATCTTCGCACCTGTCATCACCGAAATGTCTTTATTTTTGTCTCTGGCGTTTATCTTTCTCACTTTCAGACACTGTGCCGTGTGTGGAATTTCTTAATAAGGTGGTAGCAGCAGCAGCAGCTGGTCTAGCCGTGAGGCTTTTCCGTCCGCGTCTGCCCCTTTGGTCTTGGGCCTTGCTAATTTTGTTTGTTTTGCTAACAAGCTGCCAGCTTGTCTGCCTCGAACCCGTTCATTCGTTCGTTGGTTGGTTCCCTCTTCTTACTTCACTTTATTGTACTTATCTTCTGGACCCAGTCCCAGTGCTCGACGGGCTACCGAAAGTCGCGTGTGAGTCGCGTGGCTTGAATTACAAAATCCGCACATAAATCTCATCAAAGTTGGCGCCGCCAACGCCCATTGTGTGTGTTGTGTGAAGCAATAAAGACTCGAGGAAAGTGCATAAATACAACAAATTCAGCTGCTTATAGAGAGAAAAATAAAGAAAAGTGACAACAAGTGGGCAACAGCAGAAGAAAAAAAACAGTTGAACGAAAGGAAAATGAATTGCAACAAACAATTTGTTTGTACGCTTTTCGGCTTCTTTGACACTTTTTGTCTGCTTTTCCTGCCCTTGATGTAAGCCAAAGTCTCTTGTAAACCCAACAAAGTGTATTTTTTAATGCCGATGCTTTGGTGTCGGTGTCGTCTTTGACTCAGTTGGCCAAGGGCCAGAAAAAAGCTTGGCCAATTTTCGTATTTTTGATTCACATAAATTTAGTTTGTAAAATTGCCAAATAAACTTGAAATCTGCACACACAGTCGTTGAGGTTGGGTGACGTCCATGGTGGATAATTCATAAATTATGTTCAGTGAATGGTAGAATATATGGATTATAAAAATCAGTCCATCTTTAAGAGATTGCAAATATTTTTGCTATAAATGTTGTTCTAGCCGTTGCTAAAATTTACAATTTATATTTATTGATTTAAAATTCTCCATTTACTTGAAAGAAAACCTAACATAATTAAGTTATTCTCGTTATTCTCTTGTTACTCAAGTTGAGACCCGTAAAATGGGGGCTGAAGTAATCATATTTGTGGAGTATGACATCACCCAGGACAATGTCGCACCCAGAACCTTTCACCCTCCGCCGCCAGAACTCTCTTAAAATCGAGCAAATAAAACTTCATCCCCTCGGAATGAAATGACGTCACTTCCTGTCATTAACTCAAAACGAAAGGCAAGCATAAGCAGAGCATAACAACAACAACCCCCCCAAAAGAAGCCGCCACCCACCCACTCCAAGGATATGTATATATTTTTACGAATCGCGTGGAAGCATTTCCCGGCCGGCAAACTGAACGGTTGGCGCCACCATTCTGATATTCTGTCATTTTGTGGCGCCGAAGGTTTTCCAAATTGCATAGCAACACGACGGTAATGAAAATGCCGGCCACAAAAGCTCGAAAAAAAAACAACAAAATAATAAAAACGAAATCAACATAGTAAGGAAAGTAAGGAAAAGACCAATAAAAAGGTAGGCGTGACACGAGACAGGTATTTCTACAAGGAATCGCGCCTCATTTCACTTGTCCCGAGGGTTGAGAGGTGGTAGGTAGGTAGGATGTGGTTGGTCGTTGAACCCTGCTGTGGTGACCCCAACACGCGACTGTCGACGTGTGGCAATGGGAAACTCCAGAGCCTGCTGCGTGTTTACGCTTAGTATAAGGTACCCGGATAATCGATGGAAAGCCCACACACATGTACATATCGACAGTAACTTAATCTTGATACGAACACATACTATATTTTGCTGCATTAAATGGGCTTTTAATTGCACCGCCAACGTGTACAGTAGAGTTCCGGTTTGTTTAGCAATTATAAAATGAGTTTTTGAAGGGTTGAAGACGGTCATCGACAGGACTACAGTAATTAGATTGTGATGAATATTTTACTATCCTTTGTGAGGTATTTCAATTATAACAATACCGCCTTTTCGAACAGAAATTTAATATAAATTAAGCTTGACTTGGATAAATTACTTTTATAACATTAGAAATCCCTATTTCAGTTTCCTAATTAAATAGCTCAAGTTCCTACAAGATGGATTTACAACTGAAAGCTAATTTATAGTTTCTGTTAAGAAAAAAAAAAATACTATAAAACTCCCTCTACTTCGAAAGCTCGTTAAAGCGTGCAATATTTTCAACGTCTTTTGAGTTTTTGTTATGTCCAAGGCAGTGAACGAAACTTAAAGAAAACTGTTTACCCTGATTGCCAAAAAAAAAAATACAATAATAATAAAGCAAGAAAGCCAAAGTTGCTGGTCTCACAGTCTGGTTCAATGACCCATTTATGAAAGTGCTAGATGAACGCAAAACGATCCAGTCCTCATGCTGGAATTTCTCTCCGTTGTCGCTCTGTTTATTGCTCCCTTTATTGCTGGCAGAGTGTTTCGTCAAAAGCCAGTGTACCATGCCCGAAGGGTAAATCAAAATTTATGCAGTACCCATAGAAGCCAGAGATATATATATATGTGGACATAAATGGAACAGTTCAACAGTGTATAGAAAAAAAAAGCGCCAGGCAGACTCAACGCTTAAGTGGCTTTTAATTCAATTTCAACCGAAGCAGAAAGAGAGAACGAAGAGTGTACGAGATGTACGAAAAAATCCAGTGAAACAAAGGTCATGCTTAATTGAATTAGAGGTGAAGTTATGCGTGGCATGTAAAGAGATCTGAGAGATAAGGCCACACAAACAGGAGAGAGTACAGCAAATTTGCATATCAATTTCATGGCACCTACATGTGTATTAAAGTAAACAACAAAATCAGAGATAACTTCTGTTTTATTCAGCTTATCGCCAAAGCCAAACACAATCAAGTCCCGCCCCGTGACATCATCGTTAGTTGTTGATTATGAAATATGCATAATGAACCTATGCAAAACTGTTGTGAGATGACAAAAATCTCCGCTTGAGTGCCATTAATACAAATTATTTAGCTCCCTTTGATGGTCATGGCCTCGATTAGTTCTCAATTAGTTTGCCAAACAATACAGACAAAACAAAAATACAAATAGGAGAAAAAACACGGAATACAATTAGATATCGCTCAAGTATGGCGTAAGCAAAAAGTTCAAAGTTGAGAGAGGTGTGGCTTCCTCTGTATATTCTCTTTTCTCAGTCTTTTTGCACGCTTCCCCTTGGCAAGCAAGTGTCAATAAAATCCAAAGAGAGACCTACTCAATCTCAATCATTGCAAAAACCTTACGCAAATATAAACCATCAGATAAAATATATGGGGAAAACAAAAAGTAAATAGAGGGGGACTAGAGTCGGTCTTGTTTGCTCCGCTTTCAGTTTGATTTACTTTGCACTTGACTTATGGGTGTGTTTCTTATGACAATCCAAGAATAGATTCCAAAACTCACCTTAAAATTGAATTTGTTGCGTGATTATAATACTTTAATGATTTGTCTGTAAATTAATAAGAAAGGGTTAAAGGTTAGTTACGTTATAAGTAGTATTTATGGGGGAAATATAGGAGTACTAATTTATGATACCAATAAATGCCTTCATTTTCAGTTTATTTATAAAATATAACATAATCCATTTACTTTTCTTTAAACCATAATGCATTTGGCAGTTTTATATGATTTTATTAAGATTATTAACCTCTAATTTTCTCAAACTTGACTGCATTTGTTTGCCTTTGGAAGTAAACATTAAAAAATATAACAAATTTTGAGAGCAGAGAGAGGTGTTAGCATTTTCCCTTTTTCTTGGCAAACAGATTTCCCGTTTTCCAACACACTAACACACACAAAACAGAGAGTTGTTCAGATGCTGCGTCTGCTCTGCCAACGCTGACGCTGCGGTCAGCGCCTCTGCCCGATGATGTCATGTGAATATTTTTAGTTAGCGCGCTTTATAATATTTTCGTACTACTCGCTACTTGCCCAGACACACAAGCACACAAAAACACACACTGAATGGGGGCTCACCGATAGCAGACGCTCCCAGCAAACAAAATAAAATAATTGAGTTATTGAGGGGGAGGTTATTTCGGCCTGGAATGCTTCGAAAAAGGAAAATCACAGCCTAGAGACAACAATTATTGGATTTTCTGAAAATGTTTTACGAGTTGCCAAATAACAATGTTTTTTGTAGGCATTAAAAAGAGGTTCGACGTTTATTTAAATACCTTAAATCTAAAACCAGCAGAAAACAGAGAATTGCTGGTGTTTTATTACTGATCTTTATTAATTTGTGCCTATTTATGGCTTCCTTAAACCAAAAAACCAAATTAGCATAAAAATTATAGCATATTGAGCTGATA
Source organism: Drosophila orosa (assembly GCA_018904745.1). Lineage (NCBI taxonomy): Eukaryota > Metazoa > Arthropoda > Insecta > Diptera > Drosophilidae > Drosophila > Drosophila orosa. The sequence goes on from JAEIIH010032675.1 coordinate 5,027, forward strand.
AGCAATATAATTAATATGCTAAAATATAAATTTAATTTAATTACACCTTTCTCCGATGCGCTCAGGCGATCTTCATCACATTACACTTGCAACGCACAATTGCAGTCTGAAATTGGCCAATAAACGCGCTCTAAATGTTTCTGCGTGAAAGCCCAGACACGAAACATTGGTAACGCAATTCAGGCGCTTCTGGTGTTGATTTACAAACCGAGATCGGCGTGTTGAATAGAAGCTATAAACGATTATGTAAGCCGCCTCTTTCGTGTGCTGCACAATTCGCTTTTTTTTCCTTTCTTTAATATCTTTTTTTTTTGTTTTGTTTTGCATTATGAATTCATTTATGCAGCAACACGTTTGCGCTTATTGTTGGTCTACTCGCGACTCTGGCTGGCTGTTGTTGCCTCTATTGTTATATGATGATGATAATGATGATGGCCTTTTTATAGAGCTTTATTGTTGCCCTCTCGTGTTTGGCAATGTTGCAGTGAAGAGAAGTTGTTTGAAAACCAGATTTTTATTGACATTTATGCCCGGCAAAGTGGGTTAGCCATTCATTAAAAATATGAAATATCAACTGGTAAAGAATTTTACATAATAATTACAGTTGAAAGTAGCTGAAAATGCATTTTTATTATTGTAAACCCTTCCTTGCAATTTTTATCCGTTAGAAAATTTCCTATTGGTAATATTTCTAGTTGGAAGATGGCGGAAGAGCGATTGCATTGCAATTAGATGTACATTATGGTCAGCCACTTGTCACGTTTGAAAGCCACAAATAAAAGCCAATTACATTTAATTCTCTAGTATTTACATTAATTACAACAAATTGTGGCAATTTGAAGAGAAGAAGAAGCGAGCGCATAAAACAACAACTGGAAATGGGAACCATTTCCCACGCCTACACACAAACGGGAGAACGAAATTAGCCTAAATTCCAATTTAAATTTAGTTCAGTCGGATCAGGCCGCCATAATAACAGGCTTTCAATCACTTTCAGCCGACAGAGAGCGGTGGTATATCCGAAAGAGATGGAGAAGGTAAGAAAAACAGACCCAGAAGACAGAAGAAACAATTCAATTGAAGTTCAAGCGCAGCGCAGAGAAGAGAAATGACAGCCAAGCAATGTTAAAGAAGGCAAGAAATGCAGACACACAGCTCCATCAGCTTTATAGAAATTGTCTACATTTTTCCTTGCCTTCGCCTCTGAACATTTTCGGTATAATTATCCACATTGTCGTCGCGCCTTTTTGCCTCTCATCATCATCATCATCTTCTGCGGGTCTCGAGCTTTTTAAAGCCTGAATAAAAACTGACAACAAGGACTGCACTGCCAGAATAAGTTCTTCATAAAACGAGTATTTTTCAGGAATGCATTTAAAACACGATTTAATAATGATGATAATAAAAATAATATTTAAAATGTATTTATTTTTAGAAAGAGGGAATACTTTTTATAGGGTATCCAATTTTGAGTATTTTCTCGACTTGTTTTCTTTCAAGATTTATGTTTTGTTGCAGCAGTTTGTTGTTGTTATTTTTGTTGGCTGTTGCGGCTGCTGCTGCTTCTGCTTCTGCAACTGTACATTTGTTATTGCTGTCTCCGCTTGTTGCCTTCTCTCTCTATCTTTCATTCTCGCTCTCTTTCACCCCATCTCTCTTCTCGAGTTCTGTGTCTGTTTTATTGTTGATGTTGTTGTTGCTGTTTTATTGATGAGCTGCAGTTGTTTAGCCAGCAGCAACATCTCTCTTCTTTTTTTTTTTAATCTCGCTTGTGTCTCTGTTTTGAAGCTTGGCACGTACGCCTCTTTTATCTACCTCTCTGTTTTCCCCCTTTTCTCCTATCTACCTCTCTCTCTGTTGCATCTTCACTGCAATTGGCTTTGGGGCAACAACAGGGTTCACTTCTCTTTATGTTTGGGTTTCTGGGGAGCCATCAATTTTAAGCGTTTGCTTTTAGACAAATTTGTTTTTGGTGGCAGCCAGGGTTGCCAGACGTTGTTTGTTATGCATGCAAGTACTGTTACTTCAGGCTGAAGTTTTAAAATGTGTTTTTATTTTTCTTTCTTTTATTGTTTGTAAAAGCTGTTTTTTAATAGTTCAAGCAATTATATTGCAGTTTTTTTAAGCCGATGTCATTTGCATTATGACTTTGCATTAAGGCTTTTAGGGAAACTTGTTTTTAGTGTCAACCAGCCAAGCCAATATTAATTTTCCTTATAACCATTGATAAGTACACTTTTAAGGAGGTTTTTAATTATACATATATTTTGTTGTGTTTACTTTAATAATTTCTTATTAATTTAATTTAATTTCACAGCTGCTAATGCTCCTAAAACATAAGTTAGCAATTGGTTTAATACCAACTGTTAGCTTTATATAAATAAATACATAAAATAATACTATTTTTTGCTCTTCTTGCACTGAAAAAATATCATAAATCTTAAACATATCAAGATTCCAGTAAACTCTTCAAGTCGACTTAGAAAAATCCTATTTTTTCCAAGGGATAGACTTAAAAAAGTGCATTAATCAAAGTGAACGTCACAATTATGAAGCCCCCCTACCAATTCGTTTTCAAATCAATTAATCACCGGCGAGATGTGACGTCAGTGGGAAATTCGATAAGCACACGCTTGGGTAAACAATTTCCAATTCCCAATCAAGAGTCATTAGGTCTGCTGTTAACCCATCAGCCAGAAAATGCATTTGCATTGTCGGATTCGGATGGGAAGGGACACGCGGGACACGCCTCAATAAAAGTTAGAAAGTTGGGATTGAATGCCAGGGATTTCCTTCACTTGAAGTGCATTTCTTATCTTTGCATTCTCGCTTCTAGTTTCTTCTTTTGTTATTGATTGTGTGTCACCCGTCACACCGTTGGCTCGTTCGGGTTTTAATTTTTGTATTTCCGACGCGTTCCAATGCAAACATTTTGTAGGTTAGGTACGTTCTTCAACAATTGTTTACAGTTTTAACTATGCACTTCCTCCCGTTAAAAAGAGAGACACACACACGGTCACATATTCTGCCAGCTCACTCATTTCATTTGTCACTCTTTCAAATTCGTAGCGGAAAGCGACAATAAACAACGGGTTTTGTCCTGTTTTTGTTTCTATCGCGCACTCTTTTTTTCTCATTTTCTGTGATTTAAAATTTCAATACATATAATACAGATAATGCCTCAACGATTTTCGGAAATTCTCGCAATGCAACTTGCGGTGTGCAACGGAAAATGTATAAAAAAAAACTGAATGAACAATTGAAAACCTCAACGAACGCGAGTCACGTCTAATTTGCGAATTGAAAACGGACAAACGGAGCAAGAGGAACAAATGGAATAAACACGGGGGGAAGTGATAAGGGGACGAAAAAGAGGGAAGCATAAGCAATGAATTATAAAGCCCACTGTCCATGTGCCCATTTGTATGTGTGTGTGTGTGTATTCGAATTAGCAACAAAAGCTAGCCAACAAAAAGAGCAAATTTTCTTCTTTTTTTTTTTACTTTTTTTTTCATACATATAAGCAATGTGTGCGAAATGACGTCATGTGGCATACAAAAGGTAGCTAAAAATTTATCAGGCGATTGAAAGAGCACGCGAAATGGAATGTTAGATTTTGATACGAGAAGCGCAAAGTGTACAGGAAATACTCATAAAAAGGCAGCTCCAACTCGAAAAGGGGTTATGCGAATATGGAATCCTTGTACTCATTGTAACATCAAGTAACTGTTGTTGGGTAGACCCACTTTACAGGCACTTGTATCGGAACCGCAATCTAACCAGAAAGCGTAACAAGAGGCATACCCTTCTGATAAGATTGCCAGGTAACAGAACACAGGTAAACTTCTTGAACTCGAATCGCACTATGATTCTGATTCAGATATTGTCTTTATGATATTTTAGTAAAGCAATGTCAGTCTGTTTTTGGACTAATTATAAAGTAGGCTGCTTTATTTAATTAGGAGTTTAAGGAAAACACATCATGTTTTAAATAAAACAAATAAATATACAAAACTAAAACCAACTGCAAGAACACACATACTTTTGCTGTCATGGAATTACACCAAAAACCAAGCTAAACAAGTTTCAAATATTTACAAATCTGTTTATCACTTGTTGCCTCTTTTCGCCATTTACTTGGCTAAAACCGCGAATGGCTTAGAAGAGCGAAAGAGAGGCGACAGAGACCCAGCAGCAGTGGAAAAGTGGGTCACAACAAAACTTGCCAACAACAGATGCGCGCCAGCAGGCGATTTATTAGCGACAGCAAAGTGCATTAGACACACTCCCGAGATTCGCAATGGTTGCGAGTAGCTGCTGATAAAGCAACCTACGGCTTGAGGCCCCAAAAACCAGTATGACGTGCAACTGTATTTCTATAATCTGACAAGCGCATAGAAAGTCTGAGGGGCATGAATCATGTGGAAAGGAAAAGCACACGCACACACAGACACGAATAGCACACCCACCCAAAAAGAGAGTGGGACAGGAACGGAGAGAGAGAAAGAGAGAGAAAAGGAAAATGACTAGAACATCAAGCTCAAAGCATAACAGCAAAGCAAACACACTCGCACGCAGTGTGTTGCGTGTGCTTGACCAAACCCAAAAAACAAAAACAACACTTATTAGAGGAGCACAAAAGATGGCGTCACCGGGGCAGCAATTGCCGCTCATCATAACAGTAAAGGCGCTTGGCGGATTGCTCAAGATAATTCGATGCTTAGCCTATTTTCGATTTAAGATCCTCCCAGGCGACGGACACTTACCGGTATTCTTCGTTTCGTTTTCTCGTAATTCGTCGATCCTCCAGTGGCACAGGCACAGGTCACAAATACAACGGTCACACTCACTATACGTTAGAGGGGGAACGCACGCGTTTTATATTTGTACTCTCGCTCTCGCACTTTGGTTTTCGGCTGCTATTTCGTACAAACACACATATGCCGCAGAGAGACTATCGAAAGGGAGGAGGGAGAGGGGAGAGAATTTAATAGAATTAACTTCTTGTAGAATCGAGCAAGATTTTCTTTAAAATTTTCAAGAATCCCGCTTCCTTGGCTTCGCTTCACTTCAGTAAATAACTGTTAATACGTTTTAAAGATGGCGCCGCAGCTAACGGCACTTTGCACCGCACCAAAAACGCTAAATAATTCTCTTTAATGCACTGCACTACGGTTAAGAAGTGTGAAAATATTTAACTTGTACGAACTTAATCAAAAGTCTGCGGACACCGACGAACAGCGCACGTTGACAAATGGACGAAGAATGAAACGCAAAAGAGAACTGCGCTAAGAGCGGGCGGGCAGTGTTAGGCAACGTCAAGTGGGTGCAGTCAAAAAAAACAACCACAAGCAACTAACTACTCCCGCTTTAGGATTTAAGTCGGATTTAACTTAATTTGGCGAACAATTAAAGAGTTTCACTTTGAGTGGCAGAAATTTCGGATTGCGCAAAAATATTCAAGAGAGCCCGCGAGCGAGAGGTAAGAGAGGTACATCATCCTGCAACGCCCAAATATACGTGCGTGTGTGTGTGTGTAAGAGAGAGAGAGAGAGAGAGCGTGTTGGGAGAAACGAATATTTGGAGCAAAGCGTATGGCAAGAATAGCGGTACAAGACATGTCCTTTTCGCCGCTCTGACCACAGAAAACGCTTCTTTTGGCGCTCGTTTGGCACTTTTAGGTATTCATCGCACAAAAACCATGTCAATTAAGCCGCACACACGTCGATTATGTCATATTATTTATTCACACACAAGCGCCCGCCGCAACATATACACACATTCGTGCATGTGTATTAACGGCGTCCCATCACCGGCAATGCCGTGAAAAAATCAATGAGCCCTGCGAGGTTGTTGTTGTTGTCGGGATTAAAATCTGATATCCTGATATTATAACTGAGTCTACTTTTAAGCGGCGAATTCTTCGGCCAACGGGTTCGACAAAAACCACTGCTTACAATTTGTAAATGCTGAATTTCACGGAAATAAAATTTGTTGCGCGTGGTGTGTGTGTCGGTGTCGGTGAAAAATTCAGTGTTACCAGAGATAAAACTTTGGCTTACCCCCTAAATAATCTCAAAAAGTTGAAATTTCCCCCTAGAAAATCCAGTTTAATAAATCAGTTAAAATTAATAAAATTTAAATAAATCAGTTCATTTAAAAAGTAAAAAGAAGAAACATCTTATTGTAACATTAATTTTTTTCTTTTTATACATTGAAATTGAGATGTAATCTTAAGTAATCACCTCGAGAACATCATTGGAAAACTCGGT
>JAEIIH010032677.1:0-12896 GCA_018904745.1 Drosophila orosa
ATTAAATGTAAGCTCTTCCTTCTTTTCTACATAATGAAAATGCAGTAATTTATTATAATTAACAACAATCAAAATATAATGCACAAAAAACAAAAAACCTCAATTTTTGTATCTTAGGCAAAGTGACACCGATATCAATGACATATATCCGTTGTTAGCTATTATTTGCATTTGCTAATTTGCCAAAAACAATATTCGGTTTGCAAAATACACTTAAATGCGTACATATATATATTTTATTCAAGGTCACTGGGCCCACAAAACCATCGGGCAACAGTGCATGAAATTTGCGCTTGACCATGTCTCTGTACAATTTATATAATTGTTTGCACTTTTTATTATGCTTTGTGACTTTTCGTTGATTGAGTCAAGCGGCGCATCGGCAGCAGCAGCCATAAAAATGTTGAATATACTTTTATTGGAAATAAATCTCCGTCGGCAAGCATGTCATGGTATTCCATAATTTTTTCTTGACACTGCAAATTTCCTGTCATAAAAAAAAATAATATTTATCTAAACGCAGTCAGGTGCAACAGAAAGCACCGTTGAGTGGCGGGAAAAGTGTCGGTCGGTCTGGAAACAATGGAAACTGTAGATCTGGGAGAATCCTCAATCGAGTCACTTGCTCCCACAAATGAAAGCAAGAACAACAGCTCCAAGGCGGCAGAAGCAGCGATAATTAAGCAGAGATAATTCCAAGACAAAAAGCTAAAAAAAATGACAGAGAAAATTAGAGTGAAATGGGGTAAACTATTTCGTACCTCTTGGTATTTATTAAATTGGACAACTAATGACAAGAACTTTTTTATAGTTTATAAGTTTTAATAATGTTTGTAATTTATGGTTTATATACTTGTAATTTGAGCTATTTTTACCATAAAGATGAGTCGACTCAGCCTGCATTTCCGGGGCTTACAGGGTATTACCACTGCACGCCACAATTGAGAAATTAAAGTTGCATGTTGGGCTTGGAGGGATTATATTTATTTGTTTTTTATTGTATAAAATAATTGCTCAAAAAGCGAAAACATTTTCAGGTAATTGAGGTTCAAGTGTTTAGTGGAGCAGTTGAGTTAGCTAACTGTGACCATTAAATGTGTTCTTTTAAGTAACACATGACACCAATAAAAAATGTAATAAAACTATTAATATTCAAATATTTAAAAAATATTGACAATAAACCAAAAAACCTTAAGAAAAATAATATAAAAATATTCAAATACAAAATAATATATTAACAGTAAAAGTGTCACATTATCCTTTCGTCTTTTTTCATTTATAAAGGGTATAAGTTTCTTATTAGTCTTTCTATAATTTTCGCTTTATTTTCTGCCAGTTTTCTAGGCTAAAGTTTATTTGACTTCAAGTGTTTTTATAAGATTTTATTTAATTGAAAATTCTACACAAAAAAACCAATATAAAATACAATAAATAAATAAATGTAACCTCTGGGGGAGCCATAAATTTCCGCCACTCCCTGCCTCCTCAGACATATTTGCCGAATTGAGTATTTCCGCTGATTTGCATCTAAACATTTGTACACGAAAGCTCCGGCGATCGGCCGAGTTGAAAGGGTTTTCCCTGTCACAGCTCATTGGGTGCATGCTTGGGGGAAAAGCCACAACAAATCAATTTGACATGTGCCCCACTAGTCGATGCCCTGGGCAGTGGATCGAATGGAAAAGGCGTTGGAAAGGCTGACAATCGATTCGCAACCATGGCCTCCTCACATCATCTTCAGCTGTAGCTCCATCTCAATCTCCATCTCCTGGCAATTCCACACGCTGTCTGCGCAATAACACTTGGCCGTAATTATCTGTTAATTGCAATTTAATATGCTGATCCGATGCTGGGGACGCGTGTCAATTATTGCGATGCTGATGCGATGCGCCGCCCCCTGATGCTTGCTCCCTCGCCAAGGTCGTTCTCCGCCGGGTGCGTGCCGCCTGATGAGCTCACACATGGCCTGGCCTGGCCTGATGGCAACTGCACCTGCTACTGGCACTCAGCCAGAGCTACCAGTTGGTCACCAGCTCGTTTGCATTTCAATTGTCCCCAAAGGTACGGTGGGTTTGATTAGAAAACCTAGTGTTTGTGCTGAGAAAGGAATTAAAATAATATTTGAATTAAAAACAAACAGATTAGGCTTAGTTTGTGAAGTAAAAACACTTCACTTACCAGCATATATCTTGTATTTATTTTCTAAATATTATTTATACAATTTCCCGCTACAAAACCCTTTTATTTTACTTGTTTCTGCCATAAATACCTAATTAATTAAACAGCCAGAGCCCTAATGCTACATTTTCTCCTGATTTTTAAATTTAATTAAATTCCGTTCCAGCAGATGCTTGGCTACCACAGTGCCATGTGCAGTGGCTAGATTGTCAGCACAGTTGGCTGCTGGCTGGCTGGCTGGCTGGTTGGCCAGTCATTAATAATATTTGCTGCTATTAATAGCAGCAGAGGTGTTTGAAAGTTTTGCACACTTAACAATCGGCATGGGGCATTGGGTTTGGAGGGAGGAGGGAGTATCGTAGAGCATGCAGCTTGGAGCACGGAGCATGGAGCATGATGCAGCAGCGAGTCGCAGGTTCGGATACGCCTCAACCACGCCCCACTCCGTTCCGCACACATGGAAATCGCAGAAAGCAGAAGCGCTTGACACAAGCCAAACGGACTTACGTGTTTTGTCTTTTTTTTTTTTTCTTAGCAGTGGCTTGTGCTTTTGGCTTTACCTATTTTATTTAATTGAGTACTTTGGCTGGCAAAAAACTATAAAATAAGCAGAGATCATGTCACGTTTGCAGGCCGAGAAACGAACGAACGTATGATGTGCATGATGACGCCATTGTCATAAGCATCTATGGCTTTTAATCGCAAATCAAACAATGAATTATGTATTGTAATGCCATTTAAATACCCCTGTGCCAGGCGCCAAATATCAACATTGACTGGTTTTACTCCTTAAGTACATGTCTAAGGTTAGTTCAACCGATCTGCTGAAGCTATATTTGAGCGCGATCGGCACTTGCATTAATTAAGTTGGCGGCACGTTTATTAAGATGTAATCAAATTGATAATTCTATAAAAGGTTCTATGCATTTTAGGAAGAAAGACTTGGCATTGACAACGAATACAGAGACGTTTGATTTATGGCTTATCTAGAGTTCAAGAGCTCACTGTGGCAGCCAGATTTAGGTTGGGTTCAAACCTCTTTATCGCTCGTCGTTTCACCAACAATTCAATCAACTTTCTGACTAAATCTTGGCCCATCAAAGGCTTTCAATTATCCTGACTGCTGCCCATCTAGCTGGCGATTAAGTGGAACAGCCCAAGGGGCATATCAAAGTCTTGCACTATTCTGGGGCCCATCGGTCGTGCCCACATGCTTTGTGAAGTTGCAATTTAATGCTATTAAGAAGATAAATTGTTATTTACAAAAGCCCCCACAATCCACAAGCCGCCAGATGGCAGCCGCCGCCGCCGCCACAGCCACTTTCTAGAGATAGATATATATCTATATAGAGAGAGGTAGAGAGAGAGCAACACCTCGTTCTGCTGTGGCCACTTAACACTTTGACCAGCTGACAGTCAAAGTCGTTAACTTTGACATGTTCATAACAATTGGCCAAAAAGCCCCAAACCAATTACGGGGGCCGCCGGCCAATGGCACCGCAATTTATATGCACAGGTTGCCACCAGTCGGAGATGAACATCTTCCTTCGAAATGATTTCCCCTTAACCTTAAGGCCAACTATAGAAATAGAAGAGCAGGCCAGAGACTGGGACTTGGACTGGTCAAAAACAAAACCCGTTTAGCATATTGGCAAATGTTTAGTATTTACGAAAACCGACAACTTCCTTGACCGCCCACTTCAGACTCAGACTCAGACCCAGCCACATTCATCTCCAAAGAAGAGGAAGATACCTTAGAAACGGAGTCTGCGATGATGATGGTGATGGCTCAGCGACCTCTGCAGAATAGCGAAATGCTCAACTTTGTGCAGCTGTGGCCCCCGAGTAGTTCCCTTAAGTGGAGTAATGAACTCTGCCTCTCCCTGTTGATGTTGATGTTGCTGTTGCTTTTGTCTTGCAGCCATTACGTCAAATGCGCTGCATGCATGCAACTCTTGTTGTTGCCCATCATTCCGCCCCCCGTTCCTGCCGCTGCTCTCTTTGATTTTCTTAACAAATTTACAAATGCAACACAGCTGAGGGGGGGGAAGTGGCATCATCAGCGGGTGGCCGCGGCCCCTGATGGCAAGTTTAAGGTTAAGGTTTCGATTTTGTTTCTTCTTTTTTGTTGTTTAGTCGAAAACAAGGAAGTAAACTCGTCGCCCACCGTTGGGAATATCCAGTATTTTACTTGGAAAATAGGGTAGATGAGGTTTGGGAATTCTAGAAGAGAAATATATATATATATTTGCAGACTTTTTAATAATAAATATTATAAAAATGATGTATGTTATAGCCTTTATCCATTTGATCCATTTTTGACGCCATATTTTTACATTTTATCTTTAATTTTGTTTATTTCTTAAATATCCCAAAACAACAACATATTTTCAATACAAAATAAAAGCTGAAACTAAGCTATTTTTACATGGTATCCCCTAGTACACAACTTTCTTATTTTGCACTCGGAATTTACCAATTTTTAAGCCAAAAACTTAGACCCAGCCAAGAGTTTGGCCATCTTCCCCCGTTCTAAATGGTAATCATAGTGATTCGTTATTGAAATTTTCCACTGACTTGGCTCTGATCGATCGGCAAGTGGCGGCGAGGACCAAGCAGCTTCGTTCGGGTTTACTGTTAGCGAGCAGCAAGTTCGTGTCTTAAGTCTTTTGATTTCGAAGGCCTTGAGGCTCGCGCGCCCGCGCACATCTTTTGCATATTTCCGCGATAGAATTTTCCCATGCAATTTGCCACTAATTGCTGCACGCAGACGCCGTAGTGCTCCCAAAAAAACAGCTTTCTTTCATGCGCCCAGGCCCAGGCCCAGACCAAGGCAAACGAATCGAGTGACCACATTACGTGCCCGGCCCAAGACTGCGTCCCAATTCTGGTTCGCTTTGGTGTGGCTTACTGGATCGAATCGCTTGGGAAAGGTGGCTTCTGGGCTTGTGGCTAAACTTCTTTAGCTTTGAAGGAGATCTTGAACTAGGCTGGGATGCTTCAATATCTGCAAGACTTAAAAGAGAATTAAAACTATGAAAAATACCACTAAATATGATTATTGCTTATTTTATTAGAAAGCTACGTATATTATATATCTTTTCTCTAATTTTCTAGTATCTTAGATTTATTTTCAACCGAAAAAAATCCAGCTGGACTCACAGCTAAGCCACGATCTGGCCTTGTTCGTATCACCGCCACGTTCCTGGACCCCGGTGGTCAAAGTTGTCACCGGTCGTGTCCGCCTGGGTCGCCACTGCAAATCAAAGTGCCTGACTTGGCCCGTGTGACAACACAACCTACCGCGTTGCCGCTCTCCATGGAGAAGCTGCATTTGCTACAGTTGCAGTTTGCTATTTTAATGGGTTTTTTCGCTTTTCGCCTCGACGCGACGCGACTCGACTCCACCAGAGCAGAGTGGATAGCATCAAGGAAGCCAGCTTATAGACGGTCAGGCTTCGTTTTTATTTTCTACTGCGGCAGTAGGAGCTTCTGTTGCTCTAACGCTGTCGTTTAAATGGAAATCAACGCGCAGGATGCATAAAGTTTGCCCAGTCTCTGCGTCTAATGAAAGGGTCAGGCCTTCCTCCGATTCTGATTCAGCGCTCCTGCTGCCGGTGCCTCTCTGCTGCTATGAATTATATGCGCTTTGTTTTCCACGGCTCTCGGTTTGTTCTTGTTCTCGGCTGCTGTTGTGGCTACTGCACGCGAATTGTTGGCCAAAGCAAATAATAAAGTGAGAAGAACAATGCCAATACAATGTTCAAAGTCAACGAACCTAAATAGTCCCATATTTCCCTGGCAACCAGTAGCAGTAGCAGCAGCCGGCGGTGTAGCAGCAGTTGCATCAGCAAGATAGTCCAAGTGCAGGCTATGACTTTGTCCAGCTCAACATTTTTTCGCTCCATTTCATTTTTTCCAAGCATGACGCAAAATTTGTTGCCAGCTTTTCCACACAAATACACACAGCCTCAGCCCCAGCCTTAGTCTCAGCTTCAGTCTTAGTCTCAGCCTCAGTCTGAGTCCCGGTCTCAGCATTTTCACAACCTTTGCACGTACAGCCAGCTACAGCAGCAGCAACGGCAATGGCCCTCCATGGCATGCACGTAAAAAGTGCAATGGCCTTAAGTGGAAAAAGCAGTAATAGAAAATAAGCATGGACAAGCTAAGCCAAGGCAAGGCATGGGGGCAAAAAAACAAAAACACAGTCGAGGGGAGAGCAGAGAAAAGAAGCCAAAAGAAAAGCAAAAGAAAAGAAACTGGAGAAGAATTGCAGGCAGGCTGCAGATCTCTGGCTGAACGACCTCGCTTGGATCATTAGAAGTGGTGCTGCTGCTGCTGCTGTTGCTGTTGCTGTTGCAGTTGCTGCGGTGCAGACACAACAACACCGGGAAGATGCTGCAAGTTGCAGACGGCAGACGGAACCCAAAGTGCTGCTACGTGCCCAGGAATCCCTCCTCTGTGTGTGTGTGGAGATTCTGCAATCGAAATAATAAACCCAACAGTTGGACAATTTCCTAGACGTGAGCTGTGCTGCAAAACACATGGAAAAGTTGTCACACAACAACACTGAGACACAACAACACTGGCTGCTGACAAACCAATTGACCTTTCTGCCAGGGCCTCTGCCTCTGCCTTTGACCGTCGCAGTTCAATGCACTCAATCAAGCAATCAATCAATTGTACCATGCCAAAATCATTAGAGCCACACAAAAATGTGCCGGCCATGGCTTGACCCACAGCCCACTTAAGGCAAAACTTGTTCGGGGGGCAAAGAGAGATACCCAAAGCCTGGATGTTGCTAGTTGCTCGATGTTGCTGCTTGGATTTGGGCAATCAAAGCACAAATACCGCCGTCGCCAAGAACATGCGGAGACGAGTCTCTCTGTCTTTGGCATTGGCCATGGCAATATAGGTGGCTGGGTTAGAGCCAAAGTCGAGGCGGGGTATGCGGCCTGGTCTATACACCAAAAGGTTCGTGAGAAATTCGCACGCTTTTTTATCGCAATTGTTTACGGCGGCATCTCGGCAACTGCTGCTGCTGCTGCTGCCTTTGCTGTTGTCAATGGCAACACCAAACAAAGCCCGACCCAAAAGCACTCGGAATGGGCAACGTGACTTACATATTTGCCACCTTCATCTGCATCTTCTTCTCCTTGCGAGTGAGTGGGTGGGTGACTCCGAAAGCCCATGATTGCGAAAATTAGAATTTCTAATGGTGGCCGTGTCTTGGCTCCGAGTTTGGATCCCTGCACTTACCAAAGCCGGCAGTTGTTGCAGCAGCAATTTGCGCGTGTTAAATGCAAACGCCGCAGCAACATTTAACTGTTAAATGTGCACTCCAGCCAGCCAACTCCTCCGGAGTCCGCTGGAGTGAGTGTGCCAAATTATAGGCAATGATTGAATTAAATTTGCAATTGAAAGGAGGACTCGCCATGGGCAGAGCCAATTCTGGGCCTGCGAGTAGGCGGCAGTTAAGCCGATTTGGCTAACGGACAACGGCAATAAGTCCCTCTCTCTCTTTCTATCCCTAAAAAAGAAAAGAAAATCCCAGAGGTTACATGCATTCTCGTAACATCGTAACATCGATGATGCAAAAATCGCTGAGCGAAGATTTAATGGTGATGTCATAGCAATCGATGTTGCTGTTGTCTCGAGGCACGTGAATGGGCATTTAATTGCATGTAAATGCAAAATGGCTGGAATCAATGGAGGAATAGGAATCACATCAGTTGAATTAGTAAGTCCGCAAGTGCATCGTTAAAGATTGTGTGTGAAGGTAAGTAATAAATTATTTAAATAATTTAGCAAAAACAGCATCTAAGGAATCTATTTATAGTTACCTGACGCCGGAGTGGGATGATGTGACTGAGAGATGATAGCCCAGCATCGATGACGTCGCCTGGCCAGCGGATATTTATGCAAACAGAACTAAAGTCAGCCAGTGATGATCAGTGAAGCTGTGGGAACTTGAAGAAAAGGGCCCAGGTCTGCAGCTCTCCAGCTGAGGCATCCTTAATGGACCCTTAACCAACCACACCAGCGCTCAAAGCCGGCCTAATCCCGGCTAATCATGGCCCTAATGAATGACAGCTTTTATGATAGGGCGTCATAAAAATGCGACTAGAGAAGGAGGAAGCCTGCAAATAGGCCATCAAGTTTGAGTAATGCTGTCCGCACGATCGGCATAAATATGTGGAATTACCTTGCTGTTGCCGGTAAATTTAGATGTTATATTGAACGTACTTTTTAAATTATTTTCCTATTTTAGCAAAGCTACCTCCTAAAGGAAGTCTAGTGGCTGACCAGATTAAATTGGTTTTCTTAGGCTCAGCAAATTAATTATGCCAGCGCTTTGTTTAGTGTGTTTTAATGATTCTTTATTGTGAAAATCCTGAAAGTATGCAGAGATATTTGTGCTTGTGTTTAAAGTGGAAAGTTGAAGAAATTATTACCTCTTTTAACTCTTAAAAGATAGTCTTGTATGCTAATAGTTCATCATTAAAATGTGTGGCTATTTTCACTATTTTTTAGCAACCTGCCACCCCGCCCAGCCATAATGACTTTCGAGTCTAGACTGGTCTTAAAAAAAAAGGAGACGCCCCTAGGCTAATTAGAGGCTGCCCAGCAATTCAACTGTAACTCTTCCAAACGTTCCGCCATCGCCGCATGGGACTAATTAACTGGCCGGCGGACTAAGATCAGCCAGCTGCGCTAATTAAAATGGCCAAAAGGCCATTTCCCCGCCACCTTTAACATGCTGAGCAGGGCTCATAAAAGCGCACATTTCTATAATAAGCATGAAATGCAAGGCACAGCCACAAGCACATCCTCTTACCCATCCCCCAAGCCCCAACTCCCAACCAGTGACCACCAGTGACCAGTGTTCGGCGAAGGTCCCGGCCTAAAACTATAAATAACGCCATGTCTCATCCTTCTTGGCTATGACCACAGCAGAGCCACATGTATTGATGTGTGTCCCGTCCACTGCTTTTTAAATCAAATGATAATAAATCACCGCCAGATATCATAAAACATGTTGCTCATAATCATCGGTCCTTCGGGTTGGGAGTGGGGCCAGTGGGGGACACCACTGCATGGCTCTCAGATCCTAGGCCATGACACAGAAAGTTCAGGCCACGAGGCAGCCAGCCCGGGTTTGGTGGGAAATTTGCGCCGCTGCTTAGAAGTGGCCATGGATCGGCTTTTGGCATCGGCATCGGCATCGGTATCATCTTGGGGCACTCTGCTCCTGTAGCAGCAGCAGCAGCTCTACCTGAGCCATTGCCGTTTCCTAATTTGCATAAATGACAATGAGAGTCATAAAACATGCGTCGTTGTTGTCGCTGCTCGATTGTCTTGCCGCGGCCGTTGGGTCTTCTTCTCTTTTTTTTTATTAAAAAATATTGTTGGCTGGCTGCCGCATTTTCATCATCGTGCAACATGTTGTATGTTCTTGTACGTTGCATAAATTAGATTTCGCGCTGATCTACACTTTTGCTGGCACGACGAAGAAAGTGCAACCCGAAGCAATATCCCCCTCGCTCGCCTCCATCTGTATCTCTGGCAGAGAGAAAGAAAAGAACCAGCAGCCTCCGACGAGATGCTTAAGAATTTATATCGGCAAAATGACGGTCAAAAATGTTAAGGGCCAAAAGCGTGTCTGGAAGTTCAAATACGAGCAGCAACAGCAACAGCAACAAGCAGGAAGCGGAGGCAGTCATGGCATGCCACTCAGAAGATTCGCCAGAGGATGGGCAGAGCACCAGGATGGGGCTTAGAGGATGGAGTGCCCTGCTGCCTGCCTGCCTGCCTGCTGGCTACTTGTGCGGCAAGGTGAGGCCTGGCCTTCGTCGCTTGGCCATTTCATTTCATTTCGAGACACTTCAACTTTACACTAAGAAAAAGCTAAGCTATATTGCAATATTTATCTGAAATAAGTAGTTACATTTCTCGTAAATACAAGGAGGTTTCTAGTTACTCAAAGTCAGTATTCTGTCGGAAGTATGGGAAGAAGAAACAGGATTTTTATGATATTTGTAACCCCAGAACCTGGCTCTTGATAACCTCCGATTAATTATTATGTACCCATTAATTTTATTTTTAATTTATTTATAATTCTCTTTAACCACTTCTTCAAGTGCATCTCCTCTTAGTCAGCTGGCTGGCAATCGTCGCCTGCTTCCTCCTCACGGACCGGCCCATGTTGTTGCCCTTTTTGAAATTTATCTAAGCTTCACTTGACACTTGTCGTCGTCGTCGTTGTTGTCGTTGCCCCGTCTTTCAGAGTCTCCGAGTTCCAGGGCCTTAGAACTGCGGAGCTCCATAGACATCCGCTGGCAGTCGCGAAATTTCCGCAATCTCGCGCCTTTAAAGTTCCAGCAGTTATCATTAGAGAGCGCGAGCTTGTCTTCAATTTTCCACACACTCACACTCGGTCCGTCTCCTGCAGATTGTTATTGTTGCCCGCGGTCCACATCTGCAGGCTATTCGTTGTCTTTTTTATATATCTTTTTTTTTCAATGCAGCATTTGACGCGCGCCTTTTATTTTGCACTCGCGGCCATAACTGGCAATTGCACGAACCATTTGCTGCCTTTACCTTCGGTTAGGAACTTTCGAGGGCCTTCATAGGTGAGCATGCCATGATGATGCGCTACATTATGGCTTACAGGCATATCAATAGGCAAAGGAAAGGCAAAAATCCAGGAGACTTTTATGTACGAAATTAATTTTGATATGCTTTTTCGGTGGAAACATCGCCGCAGCGAAACAGCGAAACATTTCTGAAAGCCCATTTGATATGTTGTTAACACCCAAAGTTCATGGTGTTTCCCGACAATAAAGCATTATGATTTTCCCATCAGAAAATCACACCTCAATGGGCCTTGTCTATGGGCTTCTGCCCAACACCCTCGTCGACGGACTTATCACAATATCTCATGGACACCTTATTTACTTTTAATGAAGTGTTGCCTGGATATCGACTGTGGATGGTCGTTGGTCGACTGTTCGTTCTCTTCTACGAATCGTTTGGGGGTAATTGATGGCGAAACTGTTCTGGAGGCTCTTTGGAGCTGTCAATTTGTTGCACCACTTAATAAGCAGACCATAAATGCGATATGTAAGGCATTTCTCCCTCAATGCCAGTGCCAATTTGAGGGACTCGGCTCAATTCCACTCAGCGTCTCTCTCTCTGTCTCTCTGTCTGTGGGGCAGATGCGTGGCGGCAATTTGTTGCACCCAAATGCTAGCCACATGCCACGGTGGGAGGACGGAGAGATGGGGGAATGCCATCCCATGTGGTAAACCCTTTTTGGTCCTGGCCTGCTGCAGCAAATCATTGCGCACGCTGCGATCCCGAGATTATCTTGTCCGATTGCGTTTACAAGGCATCCGGGGGAGAGAGGCAGATGGGTTCTGGGGATCTGGAGGTCTTTGCCTGGAGCGGACTCCGTCCGGCCAGTTCTCTCGCCTGGCCATAAACGCAATTAGAAGAACAATTGTTAGACATGCAAAGCGGGGACGTGGCCCTTTGTGGGCCCAGCCTCGATTGCCATCTCGGGATCGGGGTTATGGAGGTGGGTAATCCCGGGGGGATATATGGGGGCCGTGTGTGTGCGTGTTTATAACTCAAATGAGCAATTACCTTACAAAGGATTTGGTGTGGTAGGGACAAGCAGGAACAGTCGCCGTTGTCGAGGCTTTTAATAAACTCTTCACGATGCCTCAGCTATGAAGCATCAGCTTCAGGCCAATATCTGTGCTAGGGCACAGTGGGTCGAGATAAGGGGAAAGCTTATGGAAAAAGAAATATTTAATAATTTCAAAAGACAATATACATATATAAAAAAGCCTCCAATATTTGCCAATGTTCTTATGTTTGCAATATGATAATTGGATCTAGTTACCTTAAAACAAAAACAAACAAAAACCTGAAAATTTCCGTTAAAAATGCATTTGTTCTGGCTTTGCATTTGTGACTAATCGATTTTAGAATTTATACATTTATATCGAGAACACCTCTTCACTTTTATTTGTGTCACACACTTGAAATGTGCAAGTGGATTTATATTATATTGTTCATGTTCCTAGTGGCACCTAGGCTAGCGCATGCAAGAAACTGGGGACCGCCTATCAAAAACAATCTCACCGTGAATATGAATATCAACAATACCAAAAGATCTGAATATCAATATGTAATGGAACGGTCATAATTACAAATAAAAAGCTGTAACAAAAATTAAGAAATGAGCTTATTTCCTCTTGTATTTTTAGAATGTATTACATGGAGCATCGTTTTTGTTTAAAATCGAATTGAATTCGTTAAATATAAAAGGTGGGAGGTCTTGAACATTGAAAATGTCAAAACGAATTCGTTATGGCATTAAGACCCTTGAAAATCAATTATTCAATTTCGATATCCCCAACACAAAATACTTTTCAGACGTTCACTACAGTTTAAGCAGGACTGACGGAATGCAGAAGTGGAACTATATCATATTTTTGGCTCTTCTAGTGCCACGTATGCAGGCAAAAGTGGAAAACCTTTCCGATGTAAGTAATTCATACATATTTTTGATAGACTTTTCATCTTGAAAACTCTTTTTTTTAGGCGGATGCTAAAAAGTTATTTAGAGAAATCGATGAGTTCTACTTTGAGAAATTAGGGTGTCCCAATGTGTAAGTTTTTGAAAAGTTAATTCGGATTGCATTAAA
>JAEIIH010032683.1:0-16256 GCA_018904745.1 Drosophila orosa
ACGGACATGGCTGGATCGTTAGTTTTCATAAGCTAAATAAATGTAAATCTCAGGTTAAACAAATGTTTAAATTCAATTTTAATGATGAAACCCCTATATTAATTTTTTTAAGAATTGAGTACACGTGTCCAGATCGACTCTTCTTTTGCTTCTAATCAAGAATATATGCATAAACCTTACAAGATCGAAGTCGAGGCTTATACTGCTTTACAAACTTCTTACTGAAAATGTACTACCAATAAGCAAGGGTATAAAATTAATGTTATATTTTACTTCACAGATAAATACATTAATTTTCCCTCTGTATCTTTAAGCCTCTGGCACTCCCCTCTTGCTTCTAACTCTTGGCTTGTGCCTCTGGCCCTGCTTCCTCTTGGATTTCTCAATAAAATTACAACTACAAGAAGCCACTTTCCGTTTTCCGCTTCCCTCGATGTTGCTCGCTTATTTCGTATGCCAAGAGTGTGATTTAGGTGGGGAAGGGATACTTGTCCTAGGTCCAAAGTCTAGGAATGCTTCACAGAGGGACACCCAGCTGGAATTACCTTCTCCTGTGATCTGTCCACAGCGGAACTAGTCTCCAAAAGAGCCAAAATATTTATTTACTGCTGCCTTTTATTGCTTGTTTTTTGTTTCTCCTCTGGGTGCCGCCATAAACAACAAGTAGTGCTTGTGGCGATGAAAACTCGAATATAAACTTTCGGCTCTTTGTTTATGCATATTTATAGAAATATAGAACATTAATATATTTTTGGGAAATGGCTGAAGCTTATTTTTGTTTGCTGATGACGATTTGCTCACGTAAAGTGCTAATTTTGGGAATTGGAACCATTTCTGCTTTAGTTTTAACAAAAGGAATGTTAGGAATTAAGAGGAGTTGGGATAAGTACCATAAATATCACCAAAAAATATCAAAAGAGATCTATAAACATTTAAATTCCCCAAGTGCTTGCATTATTTATCCTTAACATCTTTAAGTGTGCACTTTGTGGCAAAGCATTCAATATTCAATATCCCAGTTATTACTATAGCTCAATCCATGTTCTTTTCCCCACATTTCCACACATAATTATTATGTTTTCCTTAGCGTGCTGCAAATATATCCTTCTCCCTGACTGTCTGTTTCTCTTAGGGAATTATTTTTATTATTTCCGAGGGGGTTCAGAGCACGTCATAATGATTATTATAACCAGCAGAAGGATAATGCAATGGAAGCAGTGCGAAAAAGGAGAAGAAGTGGCGGAGAAAGGGCAGTGCAAGATGTTGCAGCAGCGAAATTCGAGCAGCGGCATGTGGCAGCGACTGCGGCAGGTGGGGACCGAAAAAATTATAGTTGCCTCAAAATCCTTGATTTCCTCACTCTCTTCCTGTCAAAGGATATCTCTTGGCAGGGCCGTCATCTATCTGTCTTTCTCTCTTTGCATTACTTCATCTCTTTCTTTGGCACGAGCAGTTAGGGAAGTAAACAATATACAAGGTACAGTGAAGGCTCCAGGGAGTGAACTAAATGTATTATGAACTGTCTGGAGAGCGAAGTTGGATGAATGAGTAGTTTTTGACTCTATAAACTATGTATATTCTTGATAAGCATCAACAGCCGAGTCAATCAAGCCTTGTATGTTAGAAAAAAAATATTAAAAGTTGATATGATATGATATGAAAATATGAACACAAGAGAAATTAGTGCTTTGTTAGCTTAGGTTTGGTTATTTTAAACTTTGATTTCTCCTCCAAAACGCCATCGATAATATAAGTTTTAAAAAGGCTCAGCTTTTGGGTATAACTTTTTATATTTAAACCTCTATATGCCTATTTTTAGACCTATAAAAAACGAACACAGAAAAGGATTCTGCATTATAACTAATGATTTTTCTATGGCTTAGTTATGCTCGGATTTTATTAATAATATCTTAGAATTACGTAACAAAAACATAAATAGCTATTAAAAAAACTAATACATTTGAAGCCCATCTGCTTGCTGTATCTCTATTTATTATTTGTAAATCGTATCGAGGTCGCCCTGTACCAACTCCTCCAACTGTTCATGTCTCTTTGTTACTGTTATTCTGGCTGGCCATGTCGAACATCTGTTTTGATTCGCCCCGTCTCTGTCGCTCTGCCCGCTTTAATCGCATTTTATTGGATTTTATTTTGCGTGCGTTAAATCGCCTAATCGTCTTTCCACCAACCTCCCTTTGCCCCCTCTCGTCGACGTACTTTTTTCGGCTTATCCGCATTTTGCATAAATCGCTTTTCGCCTTTGCTTTTGCTTTTGCTTTTTCGTCTGCTGTTTGAATTTGTTTGATTTTGAGGCTCAGCCACCTTGTTGTTTTTGTTATTTTCGCCGCGTTTTATTTTTGTTGTTTTACTTTTGTTGTTTTTGCGCAATATTTTCACCTTGTTTTTGTATGTAGTATTTTTGGTTTTATGATATTTTCTTTGTTTTCGTTTCATTTTCTTTTTATACATTTTTTTTGTGCTCCTCCGAGGGACGGCAATTAAAAAGAAAAAAAAAAATAAATGGGCGAGAAATGAGCAGCGAAAGAAAAAATATACAAAACACGAGAAATAATAACAACTTTAAAAAAAATGTCTTTTTTCGCCAATGCAATTTTTATGAGCAAATGTTTTTCCTGTGTTTTCTTTATTGTCTTCTGTTTTTTTAAGACTCGACACAAAATTGGATTGAATTGAAAGTGTTTTCTTTTGGCGGCGTTTGGAAAAACACACAAGAAATTAATTATAAGCTCTTTAAAAGCCTTTAAATAATGGGAAAGAGTTAATTAGGCTCGAGGAAATAATGCTTATTAAAGTAAAAACAGCTTAAATATAATAATATTCCCCTTAGATTGTACAGCAATTAGGGCAGCGATTGAGCTGACAGCAGCACCCACATATCATCGGGTTCGGGGGTTATCTCGGGGCAAACTGCCACTTAATTCCGCTTGAAATCTACGCAGATTTCGGAGCGTCCCTCATCAGCTGTCAGACATCTTCGATGAAGATATTTCTGCAATTGTTCAGGGTTTCTCAGTTGTTATTTCGTCTCAAAATTGTGTTCGATATGTTAACAAGTCGCGGGACAATAGAGTCCCTGCCCGGAGATCCCAGAGATAGCCCACATAAGTGAGTGTATCTCTCGTGCCGTGCCTGGTGGTATCTTGTATCGCGCATCTGATGGATGCACCTTTTGACACCCAATAAACAAGGCGAAAAACAGCAGCTGAGTTCGAAGTGATTCGGTTTCAACGGTTGTCTTTTCTTTACTTTAGGAGGAGGGAGAGCGAGTGTGGATGCTAATCGAGAGGGAAAGTATGTGATTTGATGGTAATATGGCTATAATTAAAGGAGAAAGTCTTGAAGGGAGTCAAAGATCTAAGAACTTTAACGTTACATCAGTTCTTCAAGTTCTTAAGTCTTAAAGGGAGTCGTAGGTCTAAAAATTTAACATTTAGACCAGTTCTTCAGGTTCTTAAGTCTTAAAGGGAGTCATAGATCTAAGATCTTCAACTTTAGACCAGTTCATCAATTTCTTAAGTCTTAAAGGGAGTCATAGGTCTAAGAATCTAAACTTTAGACCAGTTCTTCAAGTTCTTAAGCTAACGAAAAATATTTAACAATAATAAATTTTAGTTTTCATGTGATTTCATCCGATTTCCTTTCCTTATTTTCCTTACTTCACTAACATATTAATTACAGCTAATTGAAAAAGTGAAAATAAATACTGCGTTAAAGTAGGAAACAGAGCCGAGGATGAGCCGTTTGCATGTGGGGGACCTGCCGGGGGGTTGTGCTAACTTAATGACCAACTTGTTAATTACTGTTAACCCCGGCGGCTGCATCTCCGTGGCACCGACACCGGCAGCTGCCGCTAAATGGCGACGGACTCCTTTTCGGTTTACCGTTCCTCGGAGCAGAAAACAAAAAGGAAACAAGGAAGAAATAAGCCAAAAGCCACTACAAAGGAAACTTGGCAACGCGTTCGAACCTCGAACATGTTTGCTGCACCTGGCCAAAAGCCGGGGGTTCGAGTCAAGGGGTTTATTTCACTTTTTTTTTCCTTCTTTCCGTTTCGGTTTCTGTTGGTGTGTTACCTTGGCCAGCCGGAGCCGGCTTTTCGAAAGGGGTGAAAATGTAATAAAACACAACTAACACTGGTGGTAGCCCTCGCGAGGAACCCCTCCTAGCCCGGCCCGACCAGGCCCGGCACTTTGCGAATCTATAAAAGTATCGGGCCGCATAAAAAACGAGCTCAGTTGTGAACGGTACTTTGTAACGGCAGCCGGCGGAACACGCGCGCCACCAACAGTTCGGAAAAGCATATAGAGTCATAGCCGAGGAAAACTCAGGGGAAAACTATACGAGAGCGCAGCACTCTTTATTTCGTATTGCCAAAAAAAAAACACAGAAAAAGGGGGAAATGTACTACTAGGATTTAGCAGGAGAAGCTGCATCTGCATCGCAACCCCTACAACTTGTGAGCCGCCCCTCGAATGTCCTGAAAAAGTCAACACATCCATTTAGCCTCTCCCCCAGATCGGTAAGTCATAACACTATGCCACCCCATCATCACTTCTCTGGCTCAGTCTCCGAAAAATCCCAATGAAACCTCAACACAAAAAAAAAAAATAAATCCATCGGCTTAAAAGTTGCAAAAGTCAACGCCAAAAAGCTGAACGTATTTGACTGGAGTGTATGCACTGGAGAAAATTTGTATCTATGTCAAGTACCTATTATAAATTGATTTCAGAGTTTTAGAAACTGAAAAGAAATCAGCCCATGAAGGTCTTGACATTTACAAAAGATTCAGCAGGGATTCACAACTCCTCTATTAGTATTATAAGCTAGCAAAGAGAGTTAAACCTTTAGACGAAGCGAATTTTTCTAAATTTTTGTATGAAAATAATTTTATTCCCTCAAAGAAAATATTTGGATAGAAAAACAAAGAGTTGGCAAGAGTTAGAGCTGGATTTTTGTATGAAAATAATTCTGTTCTCTCAAAGAAAATATTAGGATAGAAGAACAGAAGCTTTAGAAATATTAAACAGCTTATTTTCGAATCAAACTCCTATGTTGAGATATTATAAATTGATTTTAGAAACTTAGAAACTGAAACGAAAAGGCCCAAGAAGGTCATGCCATTAGGCTTGGATTTAGAGCTGTTTCAGGAGGGAACCCCAAACCTCTTTCAATAAACAAGAGTTAGAGCTGGAAACGCAGCGAATCTTTCTACACTTTTATATGCAAATAATTATATTTTCTCAAAGAAAATATTAGAATAGAAGAACATAAGCTTTAGAAAAATTAAACAGCTTATTCCCGAATCAAACTCCGAGTTTCCCTCTAATCTAAGGACCCCTTTTATACCTCTCAGTGCATGCAAATCTGCATTTGTCAGTGCAGCAGCTTCGGTATCTGTGTCTGCTTTGTATCTTTTGGGTTGTAAAAACATCTGTGCTTGTCGTTCGGCATCCCTATTTGTGGCTGTGACTGTGACTGTGGCTCTGGCTCTCCGCTTTGGCTCCCTTTTCCTGTGGAATGGCCAACTGCATTTCCTTTTGCCACCCACCATCCCTACACATTGCGTATACGCAGTGTTGGCCCTGATTTGTAGGAGAGCGAGTAAAATGCGAATTACACGAAGCTGTCAGCACCACTTTTCCCTCCTAATATTTATATATATAGAGTATATATAGTATAGAGTGTGGCTGTGGGCTGCCCTGCTCCATATTTTTCGATATCTTTTGTGGGGATCTTGGACAAGTGCTACTTCTGCTGCTGGCCAACTTCTTGGCCGTACAACTGGCGCAGACAGTCACTCGATGTGTCTTTTGTCTTGTTTCTCTGTGAGTGAAAATAAGAAGCACAAATCGAAGAAACATGGGACGTGAGTGCGTGTAGGCAGAGGAGTGGCCAACGATCGATGGAGAGGTTAGCTGTCTAAAAAAGTAGAGCCGCCGGAGCTACTGCTCCACGTGGGAGGCCAGTTTGGACACCAACCAACTTTGGCTCACTTTTGTTTACACTCTTGCCATGATTTATTTACGCAGTCTCCCCCTCCAAAGTATTTCATTCAATCGAAACGATGCGAATTTTATTCACTTTTCACTCCGCAAAACTTTTCCCCAATCAGTGGCGGTTTCTGGGCAGAAGATACGCATTCGAAGTCGGTTCTCAACTTCATAAATCATAGACGCACTCAATGACATTGCCTTGGGCTTCTGTCTCTCTGGCTGAGTTTTTTGTGTCGCCTTTTTTCGGTCTCTCGCTTTTTGTACATTGTTTATGGTTTATGGTCGAGTGCAATGGAAAATACGAAAAAATTAATGCGTTGGCTATTTTTAAAAAAATCATACGCAATGCATTTTAATTTTTCTGGCGGCTCTCATTCTTTTTTTGTTTGTAAATAAGCTTTTTTTTTAATTGTGTCAAGTTTGCTTTTTTACAACGCCAAAGAGATGGCAAAAAGACCCAAAGACCTGGTTTCTTAATGGCTTAGTTTTGTTTACCGATTTTTGGGTTACTTTTCCTTTGTTTTTGTGTGCAAAAGTGGAAAACTTATGAAGAAGCGATACAAGTAGTAGAAGTTTTCTAAGGCGAAAAGGAACAACAGCTCGGAACTGAGATTACCATCAAAATGGCAAAACTTTAATTACTATTTATACTTCCTCCTCCCCCGCCACTTCCTTCCTGCGAACTTCTGACTGACTTTTGGCATTAAATCCATCAAACGATTTGTATTTCTCTCAAATGTGAACTTTCAAGGCGAGAGATTTCAGCGCAAGTCAAGAGTTTATGGTCTTTAATCATTCTAAAGCCCCCTTCTGCCCTTCGGACCACCACCTTTGACCTTCATTAGTGTCAGACCCTCTCGCATTCGCATTAATCTAAGCAGACACTCCGGGCCGAGCTGCCAAGACAATGGCAGTAGTTTGTAGCTTGTAGTGTGCCTTCTGGTTTAAGGTGCACACACACGCACAGAGCACGGACCGAGATGCAGATACAGATACATTCACAGATACCGACACTTTGGCGAAACGCACCCAAATCAGAGCAGCACTTTGGTGCAACTTATATGCTTGAGATAAGCCCGAGGACAATGAGGTGACTGAAATTATACAACTCCCAGCCAGATCCCTTCTAAATTTCGTAGAAGCATTCATGAGATACCGCGCTCACCCGAATCACAGCCAATAAATTAAGTGCAGTTTATATGCTGATGAAACTTAATAAATTCCACTAAAGCTGACGGATTGTGTAACCATTTGAGGTTAAAACGCCGCCAAAAGTTACACTTCGCCCTCGTCCAAGCTATGGCCACGCCCCCTCCTTTTCGGAGGCGCCTCGGAGTCTCAGGGCGACACAAACATTCACACAAAAGACTTCAAGTGGCGTGTGTGTTGTTGCACAAAACCGAAGCGAAAACTCCGAAAAAAACAACAACGGAAAACTGAAGGAAAAACCTTCGCGGCGGAAAAATAAAACAGAAAAAAAGAAGCAGAGCAACGATGTGAAAAGTTGAATGCCTAACAAGTTGAAACACGCTGAAAATGCGAAGAAGAAAAAAACAAAAAAAAACAACAAGCCGTCGCACAACAAATAAATAAAAGAAAAACAAAAGCCCAAAGATGGAGCACCCAACAGCAATAATAACAAGAACAATGACTTGGAAAATGTGGAAATGTCTTGGGAACCTTGCAAAATGGATGAAGCGAAGCTGTCGCTGCTTTGTTGCTTTGCTTTGCTGCTTTGCTGCTTGGCCGCCGCCGCTGCAGTTTGTTGAATTAGATAAAAGTTTAGGAAATGTTTATGCCAAAAGTAAGGGCGCAGATGAATAGCGCGAAGGAAGTTTCCTTTTTTCCGCCCAAGAATACCCCGATGGAGTTGCCGTGGCTGTGATGGGTTTCGGAAAACCCAAGAAAAATGGTTTTCCAGGGTAAAAAACTTGAGCAGTTCGAACTGCTCGAAGAAATTGCAAGTAAAGTGAGGTTCTATGGCAGTAAAACGGTTTAAAAAATGTGTTTTAGGTGTATTAATATTTATTTTGTTAATATTATATTTCGTATTTAATTAAATCGCTTAACAAAGGCCTGACTTTCTTTTAAGATAAACTTTTTAAGGATACGCTCTACACTTTATTTGCTCAGAGTTTAAAATGTATGTGCTATATCAGAATTTTTTGTGTTTATTTAAATTGTTTAATCATTTCTTAAAACTAGACAACAATTATTTTAATTATGCTGAATTTTTATAATATATATTTTTATATAAACAAAGCCAACTCTCAGTAGCAGTTCCAAAGTACCCATTCTTAGTGCTAACCTTTTTTCCTTAAAAATATATAGTTTCTGTGAAGCTAAAAGGGGAAATGGCAAAGGTAAAGGTAGGATAAGGTGCTCTCTGGCAAATGGCAGGCGGAAATGCACCGAAAATAAATGTGGGTAAAAATACCAAAGAAAATTGTGTGCTGCATGTGAGTTGGCGACTTCTGCTTCGTTCTTCGCCTTCTTGCAGGTTGCGAGAACAACGAAGTCTGCACGTAAATATATTTCACACCGAAATTTCAGAGGGGAAGCCCTCGAAGGGGGAATAAAAATGCCTAACCAGCGCAATAAGCAAATGCAAATGCAAATGCGAAATATGAATCACAAGAATCAGCGGCGAAAAGCACACAGCCACAGCCACAGCCACTGCCAGCCAAGGGAACTCCGCACACTCATCGCTTATCGGTGATTCCCCCGCCGCTGGTCTCACCTGCCCAGCCCCCACCTGTCTCGGCACATTCATTCATCAATGCTCTGTTCGACTGAGGTGAAAATTTCGAACGCGCGCCCGCGAAACGCCGGAAAATAAAAAAAGAGGGAAAAGGCAGAACAAAAAGGTAAGAAACGAAAGAAGAGCGGGCCAAGATAAGACAACAAAGATTCGCGAGCTGGCGATAAACAAAAACAAAACAAATTGGCAACAGCAACAACAACAAAAAAAAGTGCAGAAAAAGTACTGCAATGCAAACTGCAAACAAACAAGCAGAGAGAATGCATCCCACAGTTACAAATACATTTTACGGATACAGTGTGGCTGCCCCGAATATCTTTAGGATCCTTTGTGGAGTATCTTATAATAGAAGAAGAGTTTAGAATTATAATTCGAATACCTAAAACAATTTCTTTTAAAGAAATTTACTTTTAAAGACTGATAACAATTTACTTTTGAAGAAATCTTATTAAAATGTAAAAATTCATCAATAAAATCAAGTAAAATTCTTTAAAAAATAGAAAGAAGCACATATTTCCGGTTCCTAGTTCTTAATAACTTATGATTTAGGGAAATTGCTTAACTGGCTATGGTTGAATATCTTTTGCCAAATCTGAGATATTCACGCGCCAAGAAAAGATGTAAAAATCAGATATGGCCGCTTACAAGACAGTTAAAGCTCACCACTCGGCGATTAATCATTTCCGCTGCGCTACTTATCGAATAAAAATGTGTAAAATAAATAAATAATATAAGCGAGAATGTGTTTCATTCAATGAAAGACCACTGTGGGCCTGCCGGCTGCAACTTTTACGTGTGAAACGACACTAAACCGTCTCAACAAATTCTGTTGATACTGCAGCCAAAAAAAAAAAAGAAAGAGAAAAAATCAAAGCGCATAAATCTGGCGAAAAGTGAAACGGAACCCCGCCAGGGTCGCCGCATTCTATTAGAGAACCGCACCGAGCCAGAGGTGAGTCAGGCCCACGCAATGCGAACGAACACCTGAAATCCGCCAAACGATAAGAGACTTTGAGTCTAAGGTGAGGAGGGATTCAGATTCCGGAGGGGCCTAAGGCGGCCCAAAACGGGTTTCTCGCGAAGCGTGGGCCCCGCGACTTTGACGTCAGCAATTGAAGTTGGTCTTTGTAGTTGACAACTAGCAGATATCAGAGCCGAGCTATTGACACAATTTGTATATATTTTTATTCCCGGATAACACGGGTATTTCCTATTACCACAGAAAATAAGAGAGACGCTTTCAGCAAATATTTGCCAGAAGAAAAGTTATTTAATTAATTGAATTCCGACAACAATATTTGATTCACTCTCAAATTACATAATTTAATAACTCAAACTCGATTGAATTGAAATTATTGGTAGTTATGTCAAAAATTAAAGTCGAATTTCCTATGGCAAAAAGTATTTTTTATGTTTTTTCAGACGATTTGAATAATAGATTTTGTGATAGAGCCTTAGAAATATAACTCATGGCTATAGCCAGTTTATTTTAAACTATTTTTTTATGATTGCTTATTAGCATTCACTGTTATTGCTATGATTCATTTCATATTCTACTATTTAGAAATAATTTTAAAGAAATAAATGTCCACGGAAGCTCTCTCTCCAATGAAATAGTTCCCACTAAATCAGTTTAAATCATTTTAAATATGCCACATTCCACCCCCAAAAAAACGAGAACTCCTCCGAAAACCCCGCATTAGTGGCCTTTAATTGGAGAGAGCAATGGAAATGAAATTGAAATCAGTGTCCTCATCCAGTATTTATGATGGAATTAAGCCAAAATCACGGACAAACCAAACGCAAATCGCTTACAAAGAGTTATCACAGCTATTTGGGTTATTATTGCACATTGACAGAATGTGAAAATGTGAAAAACGCATGAGCATGAAACACACACAGCAAACAACAAAAAAAATGAAAAAAGAAAACAGCAAAGTTGAAAAACCAAAAGCGAGAGGGGAAAACACACAGAAAATGGCACAAAAAGATGCAAAAAAAATACACTGAATACTCAGATGCGAAATGAAATATTCTGGCAATTAAACAACAAACGGCAGAAATTGTGCTGGTCGCCGCCCGCGTGTGTTTATTTCTTTTTTCTGCATATATAATATATATATATATTTTGTTCTTTTTGGTTTTGTTTCATTTTAATGTTTTCAACCGCAACACGGAATTATGCGGATTTACAAACGGCGGCAAAGTATTTATAATTAAAACAGTACTCCTCGTCGCAGGCACGGCCACCCATGGCCATGGCTAGTTGCCACCGATGATCGATTCCCGCGCGCTGCATCCGACAGATACGCTGCTAGCGGATGCCCGAGCAATCTGCATCTGCAAATGACCGCGGCGAAAGGCGAAGAAAGCGGGGGACGGCGGCGGGGCGCAAAGTGAGAGCGTTGCACAGTTAACTCAATTAACTTATAAAATGTAAACTATGCGCCTCAGCCTCGGACTCAGCCTCAGTCCCGGCTCCCAGACGAAGCGAGAGATCCAACAACAAGCTCAGTGAGCTAAACGGCAACGGTGATTAACTTTTGTCCATCTATATCTGCGTCAGCGATGGCAGCGTGACTCACGAGGGCAGATAAGCTACTATTTCTGGCATATATTTACCACTAAAAAAGTACCCTCTGAATAATTTTCGCAGAAATTATGGTTCTTGCTATTACTATCCTAAGGAAAACATAGATAAATGTTTAGGGAAATATCTTTTACTTGACAAAGTCGTAAATAAATAGTCTTACAAGTTTTAAGAGTTTAAAAGTTTTCCCAACTTAAAGTTACTTCTGAATAAAATCACTTTAAAACACCGATTAAACTTTAAACCCCTTTGTAACTATTTTCAAAGAATTTAAAGACACCCCACTAACCCGAGGTTAATCTTCCCATTAAATTCATTAGAACCTGAAGAATTTCTAATGCTAATACCTCCGTCTTGAGCTGGAATTAGTGCTACACCTGCTCATCTCTAGCCAGTCGCCAGCTTCGGGGCCCATGCCCATGGCTTTCCATATGTAGATGCGTGCGAAGAGATACGTGAGTGTATCTACAAGCTACAAGTTACGCTTTGCAGACTCGCGTACTCACCTGAGCGCGAATAATTACCACGCCAAGAAAGGGAGAGAGAGAGAGAGGTGGTGGTGTGGTGGGGACAAGCAGGTGGGGAGATAGGGAACAGGTAGGCGCCGCCGCTTTCGTCCAAAGAAGAGTAGAGGCGGTCCAGGGGCGGAACGGACCCACTGACTCTGCGGCAACAATGTTGGCCAATGTTGCGCCAGTGAATGTCTCGACGAGGAAGCGAATGTAGATCGCTCAAGGGGGATATATGCCTACACTGAAACAAACCTAAATCAAGCCTCAAATTTGAATAACATAAATAACAACCTCTACAAGTAGAAGTAAAACACCATCGATTCTCAATTATTATTCTCTGTGCACCTGTGATCTAGAGGGAACCGACGCCGAACAGGTGGGTCATCGGTGGGTCGAGGGCAGCGCCAGCGGTGCTAATGTGGTTATGAACGCCAGTTGGCGGGTCAAGACTTGGCAGTCTCTTGGAAGTTCAGGCCCGGAGACGTCGCTAATCGAAATGTGATAATCGGGGCGGGGCAAAGTCCGGTTCATTGAGCTCCCAAAGGTCGGTGGAGGGGGGAAATCGTGGTGTGAACCGCATTTGCACCCGACTTCTCCTTCCACTCAGCTCGCAGCTATTGAACTCATTAATGGCCCACCGCCTTTGCTCAAAGTTGGCGATTTTCTCGGCTTGTGGAAAGTCGCACAGCTTGGGAAAACTTGACTGACATCTAGCGAAATCAAGAGGAGAAAATTAATGTCAATATTTATGGAAAAAGCTTCCCTAAGAAGGTGTAAGTTTAGTATACTATTGTCAGTCATTGAACTTACTGAGATAAAAGGTTGTTAAAAGAAAGCAGTGTCAGGAAAATAATGCTAAATATTTTATATTAAATAAAAGAGTGCATGATTTGCACTAGTTTGTGAAATAAGAAAACTAGGAGCAGGTGTTATAGATTTAACTTTCCCTTAAGCTATAAGCTTTAATGCTTACTACTACAATCAACTTTGTTTTACAAAAACATCTATAAACCTTATCTAATTTACTCCCTGGAATTTATCTTCGTAGGTAAGTATAATATCTCTCCTAGTTATTGCTGCTTTTCTTACAATTTCCTTGGTTTAATAAATACTGCCCAAGTACCCATCTAAGCTGTCTCTTTTTAGTGCATTCCTCAGTGGCTTCTCCCAAGTTGTTCCTTCCTCGGTTCCTTCCTGGCTCTCAGAGAGAAAGAAACGAGCAAGAACAAAAGGCTTGTCAGGCCATTTCCATTTTCATTTCCATTACCGTGCGAATTTCCCCACCCTCTTGTTTTTCTTATTAACATTTTCCAGTACTGCTCGCTCGCTCACCCACTCCGCGCGAGCATAATTGCCTTTTGATGTTGGTCATGCTGCTGGCCACTACTCCGCCTCCTTGGACCAGTTAAAGCTACATTAATTGTTATGATTTACAATGAGAAAAATCATAAATTAATTATTCATGGGGCGGCAAACAAGGCAAGCAGCAGGCCCGCGTTGAATTCCTGCCCTGGGTCAATGTTCCGCCGTCCTGCCATGTAGGAGCCGGGCTGAGGGGTAATTTCCGCGGAGTTTCCTTCCTCCAAATCGAAATCGGAATTGGAATCGGAGGCCGTGAGCCATCAGCATCCAATTAGCTAACGGAACTACGTGCAAATCGTTGCATCTGCGACGGACCGACCGTTCGAGAGAGCAGCGGCGAAAGATACTTTTGTATCTGTGTATCTGGCGGTAAAAGCGGGTTAATTGATGGCTTTTGCATTAAATTGCCTCACTCGACACAATCAGCCAAGGCAGGGGCAGGGGGCAGAGGCAGCGGAGAAAGAGGGCAATTGACCCGTTCGTATCTTTGTATCTTTGTATCTTTGCCTGGAAGTTAATTATCAGAGTGTCTCGCAGAGAGTTCGTGCTGCAATTTCCATAGATATTTATTAGATCGGAGTTGCTCGAAATTCTCAAGCCATAAATCAAGCTCCCAATCGAGTGATCTCACAGTGCCATCTGCTCAGCATACGTATAAATAGCGGCTGGGATATATGTATCTGCACGGCGCACAAATATGGATAATTATGACAATTACATAGAAAATTCATTTTAATTAAGACTATTTTGGGTATTTTATAAGTAGTATCAGGATTTGAAGGCTAGAAAAACCCAACAATTAAAGTTTAAAATTAGTATTTCCTTCACTTGTTTCTCTGTCTGCTTGCGGTGGGTGGTTTATGGGATTCTCCCTCGTCTAGACTGTGTCTCCTCGCTGGGCCACGCACTTTAATCGGCTGCGTGCTTAATTTATTGATATGTCATCGTCTGGCAGAGCCCAGCAACCAAAACCTCATCCACTTCCACTTCCCCTGGCCATCATCGTGGTCTGTCACTCCCCCTCCATTTTATTTAGATTCTCCTTGACAATCTCCACTGTGGCGGCCTCGTGCCAAAGTGTTTGTCATTTCCTCCCTGGCATTCCACGAATACTTGGCTCTTCGTCTTTGGATTTCGCTTGTAGTTTGCGTTTTCGCTTCGTTTTCCTTTCCGATTTCGATTTCGATTTCGATTTAGTTGCCATATTACGAAATTGGCCTCCCCTTTTGGGCTTTTGTCGGGAATGTTTAATTTCCAAACTAACTGAAACTTTAGCCACCCCGATTCGATTCCATTCGATTCGATTCGAGCACACACTCTTGCCGTTTGCGTGATTCATTCTTTCATATATTTTATATTTTTGGTTGTTCCGTTTCGTTTTTTCCTTGATTATATGTACGAACCAACGAGCATTATGTTTGTCTGGTTTGTCCGTCGCCTTTCATACTTCGTTTTCCATTTTTTTCGCTTTATTATTATTCTTGTATTTTCCTATATTTCCGTGTGAACTTCCGTTTTGCCCTCTCTTTCTGCAGCTCGGACTCCCTTCCGAAAAAGGCAAAAGTTTTGGAACGTGTTTGAAATATTGATAGCGAAATGAGCAGGGACCAGCAACGACAACCTACACTCGGATATGTTTCCAAATGCACACAGAAAAATGTATTTTTAATGGAAGAAACGGATATTTAACAAAATTTCTTAACTTGTAATTTTAATGGAACATTTTTTCTATAAAGAAATATTAGCATAAATATTGACATATTTTTTCTAAAAAAAATAGTCTCTTAAAGGTTTTAAAAATAACCAAAAAATGGTAAAATAGAAAGTTAGCTTTTAGTTTTTCCCCAGTGCATTCCTCACCCACTTGGACCTTGCACCATCGGTGGTTGCAGGCAACACCTACTGCAGTGGCAGTGGCAGTCGCCGTCGCCGTCGCAGTCCAAAGTTGTCCAAACGCAGCCCCTTTCCCTCACTCAGTTCCCTCCGTTCCCAGTGTCTGTCTGCCGCTGGTCTGCCTCTGCCCCTGCCTCTGCCTCTGCCTCCTCCTTTCTTCCGCTTTGTGGTTGCTGTTCGCTGTCTGCTTTGGGCGACCAGAGTGGCAGCCACTGTGGTGTGGGGAGGGGCAGTGCAGGGTTGTGCAGGGCTGGTTTGCAGTGCTGTGGTGGGGCGTGTGACCTCTCCCACCACCACCTTACCCCGTGTCGGCGGAGTGGCCCCTTTTACGGCGGTATTAGACAATAACTGGTAATAATCGTTGAACCGTAAAATAAACATGGATACCCGGTGCACTTGTTTAGGCAGCAACAACAGCAGCACAGCAGAAGCAGTGGTCAGGTGGTTCAGGTGGCTCAGGTGGCACAGGTACTCAGTGGTGGTGTCTTTGTCGCTGCAGGTGATTAAGTCTGTCCGTCGTACGTCGTCCGCCGTGCAACGTCTGCGGACGTTAACTGATTTGTGCATTGATGCGAAGTCGTAGAAATATACGAAAAGGCATAAATACTTGGGCAGAGAGCCGAGTCGAGACAGCCGAAGAATATGGGATATTATAAGATCGACAAATGACAATTTTTCGCAGGGATCAGAGGCACTGGATCTAAAGAGTTGTGTTCTGTTAGGTCCTAAATATAAATGGATAACACAGATGTATTTAAAAGATGTACAAAAAAGTCATCCTATTAACTTCCCATACCGGGAATTGAACCCGGGCCTTCCGGGTGAGAGCCGGATATCCTAACCACTAGACAATATGGGATATGGTCATACCGTTCCTCTACAGAATTCAAGGTAGGGAATAAATTTAATAATAAAACTAAAAAAATAATGTCATCTATTAAATATACATTTTGGTGATCCCTTAGGAAAATATGTTTTTATTTGCATTGAATTTTCTCTTGACAGGAATCCGGTTATTTTTATAAAGACTTGAAAAGGATATCTAAAAAGTAAAAATACAATCGTCCTATTAACTTCCCATACCGGGAATTGAACCCGGGCCTTCCGGGTGAGAGCCGGATATC
>JAEIIH010032687.1:0-41845 GCA_018904745.1 Drosophila orosa
TAAACAGATAAATACATTTTACAGGAGTGGAACAGCACTCGCTTTTGAGCTAATAAATATCTAAAGAGATATGCAAGGATCAATGTTAGGTACAAAAGTTTACAGTTTATCTGTTTATCTGCTCAAAAAGGGAATATCGCTATTTAAGTTTTAAGAGATACTTAAATAAATAAAAAAATGAATATAAAATAATAACTAAAACAAAAAATAATGAATGCATATCTAAATATGCCATCGGGGGTGACATCCAACAATTTCTCCGAGTGCTTAACAATGCTGTAGATGCAAAAGATGCAACCGCAGCTGGATTTTTCTTTTTTTTAAAGTAGTTTGCAGTCACACAACAACTTCCAGGCGGCCACGGCTGCTGCTCAGTCTCAGTCTGGGCCGGTGCGTGTTTGGGATCGGATTCGGGTTCGGACTCGAAGAGGACGACTGGCCGCCGGCAGCCTGGTGGGCACTGGCTATGAAGGCGTTGCCTAGAACTAGTTTAGCGGTAGTTGTCGTCGCGTGAGCAATAGAAGGCGGCCCAATAACTTGGCCAAAAGTGAGCCGGAGAAAGAAACCACGTTCATAATTGACAATTCGGCGGCTTCTTCGGCGTCAACATTTCTGCCGCGTCTCTGTCGCTGTAGCTGCTTCTTCGGCCTCTGCTATTGCCGTTGCTGTTTGCTGTCTGGAAGCGTAGCTGTTAACCGAAGCCCAGATCCGCTCTTGTCTCAGAAGCGATCGGACCTCACAGCCCAACGGACGGTCCTGTCCGTCTAACGCACGAGTATCGATATCGAGAACCGAGAACCGAGAGCCTAGAGGCGAGCTTAGGAGCAAGTCCCAGTCCGAGAACTCCGTCGTGGTCAGGTGAATGCCATCGGGCAACGTGCCTGGCATTCGAAGAGCTATATCGACAAGGCGTGTTCGTGGTGGCGGTGCTTTATACTGTATAGCAGCCCATTTATATATGGTTTGCCCAGTTCAAAACGAAAACAAATTGGGAAGATAACAACAACCGCAGCAAGAATGTTTGCATTTTTGCGAGTTTTATTACTTTGTGTGCATTTGCTGCATTTTAAAACAATCTCTGGAGCAGATCTCCCATCCCCATCGGTCGGTCTGGCAGGAGCTCTTGTCTTGCACCACGGTGATGTAAACTCGGCGCCTGAAGCAGGATATGGAGCAGCCAATGTCACTGCGGAGGAAATCATCGATGAAGCGGCGAAGGGTGAGTATTACATTTCGTTAAAATTACCTTTTCTGCTGCATAATATATGCATAGTTTCTGGCCATGTTGATTAGTTTATATAAATCTCGAGTATATGAGTAAAAAGCATGTGCACTTAAAAGTTTGGACGCTCCTTAAAATCTTTGATTTACTTTACCGCCTACAAATGCAAGTAAAAAACTGGGACATTTAACAATTTTTTTGATACAAAATTAAATAATTTTGCCATTCCCTTTTTTTTTTTTTTGATAAAATTCAATTAAAATTATGAAGAGGGAACTTTTCACAGATAGAAGTTAGAAAAGCAGTAAGGATTCATGGATATAGAACACTTCTCTAATATATCTGAATCCTGAAAAGATCAATTAATAGAAACTATGTGGTCCTATTGACACTTCTTGACAGGAAGGCTTATAGTTTAGAAATTGAATGTTTTTTAAAGGCCTGGTTAATTTTGTCCTTCCAACAAACCGACTAATCTCTTAATATCCTAACGGACGCTGTAAATATTTTGGGTTTAAAAATTAAGTTTGATTTTCCTTATTTCTTCTTATAACATTTTTAAGTTAGTTTGAAAATGTATCCCAAAGACTGAAGAACTTTAAATTAAATCGCTGATCGGTACCAGCAGAGGCCGGGCGTAGAAATTTGCCCTAAAGAAAATTGTGTTGTATATCTCGATTGGTGGACTAGAAACAAATTTAAATTGTTCAATTCTAAGTAATATTACATAAAATAAATAAATAAACAAATTTAAATTCTTAACTTTTAAGTATAATAAATAACTTTAAGAATCTAAATAGACTTATAATTAAAGTAAAATTGAAACTTATTATGTATAATGCTTCATTTGAGAGGGATAATTTTTACATTTAAATATACAATTTGAATTAATTATTGCGAAGAATTTAACACAGGAGCTACAGTTCTCTCTGCGCTATCAATAGTTTATTTTAAATATACGTCATTAATATAAACGTAAGTTCAACGACTTCGAAAAGAGTATTTTTCTGATCCAACTGTTTGATTTATGCACGGCACGCACGTACTATTATATGTTTGACCTTCAAAAGTCTATAAATCGTATATGGCAAGAGGGGGGGAAATGCGAAATAGAATTCGACGAGTGTTGATAGGCCTCTTTTGGCCCTTTAGATCACTTGGAGAAAGATGTCTAGTGCGTGAACTTTCGGATCAAACTTGGTCGCTCGTGCTCTGTCGCCTGTCAATGTACCCGCCAATCCGTTCGTTGTTATTTACGGCCAACAATTAGACAATTAGACAGCACTTTTGATGGAGAGAGGCGTGATCTGGGCGCGATGTCTTTTCGGGGGCGACGACATGAGCCTATTAATTTGGGATGGTTCTCGG
Source organism: Drosophila orosa (assembly GCA_018904745.1). Classification (NCBI taxonomy): domain Eukaryota; kingdom Metazoa; phylum Arthropoda; class Insecta; order Diptera; family Drosophilidae; genus Drosophila; species Drosophila orosa. The sequence goes on from JAEIIH010032687.1 coordinate 2,591, forward strand.
ATTGGGCCATAAACGTATACCACACATATAAAAGGCAATAAGCTGACACCTAAACCGCTTCAACAACAGGCCATATTCATTAAAAATTAATTTTTATTCACATTTTGCTGAACGGCTGTTAACAGCGTTTGGAATGGGAGCCGCGATAAATATCGTTTATATGACTGCTGGTCACATAAAATTTAAGAGCTACCATTAAGAAGACCTCCTCCAGGCCCACTTCGCTGTGATGCTGTGCTGAAATTCAGGTTTATTTTCCTGCACTCCCGTGTAAAAGCAGACAGCCTGTAACGGTCGGAAGACCTTGAACTTGCCACTTGCCCCTGATTCCAAGTAAGCATTTAGCGCATCTTCAGTATCTTCAAGGGGTTGATGTTTCGAGGACAATAATAATTTCCAAGAAAAAAAGAGGCATATTGTTTTCCTAGTCATCCCTTAAATAAAATAAATATACAAGAGACATATCAATTTACTTGTAACCTTTTGAAAATGTAGCATTCGTGAAGGCGTTTTAAGTGTGTCGAAACTCCATCGGGATCAGCGATCAATCAAAGCTTATTTATTTTATTTTGTCCTCTGGGTGACAGCTTGTCATAACAATTTAAAAAGAATTAAAGTTATATCCAATAAGCAAAACAAATGAGATTATTTGGGGCAAATGAGTAATATTCCGCCGAAATGTGGGATGAGTCACAAGTGGATTAACATTTTTGCGCTGGGTGTTAGGCATACTTTGTAAAATGGACTGAAAATCTGAAAATAATTATAAATTCCTGTCACGCCCTGAACGTATTCATCATTACGAGCTGTGCCAGTGAAGAAGAAACCACGTGCTGACTTGCAAGACTCCACAGCTCAACAGCTTACCCTTTCAGATGGACATTATGGTGGAATTAGTATCAATAAAATTTACACCTCATAGAAGCTATAAAGCTCTTACGTTGACAAGAAGCTCGTTTAAATTAATCGGCACAAAAGAGAATAGCTACGATAAACGGCCGAAATAGCTCATTTAGGCGAATCTCGAAACTCGAAATATGTATATTTTTGGGCCAAGAGCAGCGAGAGGCATGTATAATAAATTAAAGTTATGGCAAATTCATGCTAAATAGCAAGAACAACCACAGAATGAAAGCCAAATAGAGCCCGCGATCTAAACAAAGGCCTAGACCAATTTTAAGAAGCTGCCAATGGACATGACAAATATATGACAATTGACTGTAGAAAGTTGCCGCGCTGGGGGGCAACTCAAGCATCTCTGGCGCAACAAAAATGGCACAGCAATTGTCATTCAGTATGGAAAAAGCTTAAGTTTATTGTCAATATTCTGGGCGACAACAAAAAATGTCAAAATATTGAGTAATCACTCTCAGCTGGGGGAGAAGCGTGGACCCGAAACTCGAAACGTGAACGAATGTTGAGTAAATATTGGCTTGGTCTTTCTTCCCTTCATATACATACATATATATTTGTTAGGTGCTTCGTCAATACCGCAATATATTGGCTCAAAAATAGGTTGTAAAGTACCACAGTTTTGGCTAGACAATTGTATGTAGCTCAAATCTTTCGAGGGGTTAACGAACCCGGCTCTCTGAACTGCCTCCAGAAGTGCTCGGCGGACATTCAAGTGCGATACAGATTCTCAAGTTATGGAGTCTTGACAGACAATTAAAATTTTTTTTGAGTTTCCGGAATAAGCGTATAAAATCTGTGACCTACTTTTATTTATAAGTATTATTGGTTTGTTTCAAGTGTTCCGAGTACTTCTCTCACCGTCAGGTATGGGAAAGCTATTTACGAAAGGTCCATCATCAAAACTAATTTTACTAGATCAGCAACTTAAAAAATTCTACTTTCACCCAATTACATTCTTAATAGAATCACCATTGACAATAATAAAATTTGATCTCTGCCAATAGACAGATCCACAAAGGTCTTCCGCTTTTTGCCAACAAAGTTTGTCCCCTGACCTTACTTAAAGCCAGACCGAAAAATCTGAATGTACAAAAATAAATCATAAGACGTTACGTATCTTAGTTTTTATATTGTATTTGGTATATTCCATGATGCGCACGTAATACGCACATTTTATTAATAATACGTAATTATATCAAGTAAAATAGAAAAGGATCATCTAAAAAATATCTTTTTACAACTTACAGACTCCTCTTTGCTCAACCTTAGTCGACAGCGACGTCAGTTCTTTTTCAACCCCAATCTCCTGCTGTGGCAGGCGGGTCTAGGTGGCTCTGGCCTCCCCGGAGGGCCCGGGGGCTGGGCTCCCCTGGAGGGCTCCAAATGCCTGACGGTCCGTGGTCAGGCAGGTGTCTGTGTTCGGATTGACGGATGTCGCCAGTACTACCGAGTAGCCCGCCAGCTGACCGTCGTCACGCTGCGCCAGTGGCCGTCGAACGCCGGGGGTGTCGGCCTCAATGGGAATCTGTGCAACTTTTTCGATCAACTGGGAAGGGTCAATAACGGAATTTGCTGCACGGACATCGATGCCAACTCCTTTGGGGTGTTTCCACTGCCAAGCACAACGACCACGACGACCACCGATAAGCCCCTTGTGTCGGCTGATGACGCAGATAAAGTAGATGGAAATGCAGAGGAAGAAGAGAACAATGAGCCACCTGCGGATGCTCCACAACCTGAGGATCCCATCGATAATCCGAATAGCGTAGAGGACATGCCAGATTTCCAGGACGTCAACACCATCGAAGGCAATGCTCCAGAGCCGAGTCCCGATTCCGAAGTCCAACCGGAGGAAGAGGAAGTGGAGCAACCGCTTCCCGCTCAGCCAGCCACGCCGATCAATCCTTACCAGTGGCCCTTTGGTTCCTTTGCAGGCGGAGTGGCTCAGTGGCCGCCACCGTTGCCCACACATCCGCCCACCACTGGCGGCTGGCCTCCACCACTGCCCACGCATCCGCCGAACCATCACTATCCCACGCACCCGACCACCGCCGGAGTTCCGAGCACGAAGCGCACCACTCCGCGTCCCAGTCCCATTACCACCAAGCGACCCAGCTACCCGAGCTATCCAACCACAGCTTCAACAACCACGACTACCACACGCCGTCCGGTGAGTGGCAGCAGTCCGGAGGGCCTGCCGCTGCAATGCGGCAACAAGAACCCGGTGTCGCCCGACCAGGAGCGGATTGTGGGTGGCATCAATGCCAGTCCGCACGAGTTCCCCTGGATAGCTGTGCTCTTCAAGTCGGGCAAGCAGTTCTGCGGCGGCAGTCTCATCACCAACAGTCACATTCTCACCGCCGCTCACTGTGTGGCACGGTAAGAATCGAGAAGTGACTTCCTTCCTCAAAGCAGCTTTAATATTCGTATCTCTTTCAGCATGACCTCGTGGGATGTCGCAGCCCTGACTGCCCACCTGGGCGACTACAATATCCGGACGGACTTCGAGGTGCAGCACGTTTCTCGGAGAATTAAACGCTTGGTGCGCCACAAGGGATTCGAGTTCAGCACGTTGGTAAGTGCTCTTTAAAGATGTTGTAAGGACTAGATGCTCAATGCCATCAGAGAGATCAGCTACTGGCTAATGTCTTAAGCTAATATTTTACTTTAATGATAATTCCACAGCATAATGACATTGCCATACTCACTTTGAGCGAGCCCGTGCCCTTCACCCGCGAGATCCAGCCCATCTGCCTTCCCACCTCGCCCTCCCAGCAGTCGCGATCGTACAGCGGCCAGGTGGCCACGGTGGCGGGATGGGGCAGCCTCCGGGAGAACGGACCTCAGCCATCGATACTACAGAAGGTAGATATACCCATCTGGGCAAACGCAGAGTGCGCCAGGAAATACGGAAGAGCAGCGCCGGGCGGCATCATAGAGTCCATGATCTGTGCTGGCCAAGCGGCCAAGGATTCCTGCAGTGTAAGTGTGAATCCCACGTCAAATATATTTTACACTACAATTTATATATTTTATATATTTTTAGGGTGACTCTGGGGGTCCAATGATCATCAATGACGGCGGACGTTATACCCAAGTGGGCATTGTATCCTGGGGCATTGGCTGCGGCAAAGGACAATATCCTGGCGTCTATACTCGTGTCACTTCCCTGCTGCCTTGGGTTTACAAGAATATTAAGTAAATATAGGATTGCGATTAGTCTAAGACGTGATATGCAACGAGATAAGAGTAAACAATGTAATAAAGCGAACCAACTCTAAAAATATACCAGAAACGCCGGAAAGTATGCCATGAATGCCATTGCGAGTTTCAAATATTTTTTGTGGCGATAGTTTCAGGGGAAATTCAATGAGTAAAATCATTAAAAAAGAACATTTTTAATAACAAGAACATGTAATAGGCAACAAAGTTTTGGCATTTGTTACTTTTCTCGAAAGCAAGAACTAATATAAACAAAAAAGTAATTATTGGATAAATATGAGGATGGCACAGTTTGTGACTGCTTCTGCGACTGGGCTCTCGTTTCTTGTGACTCGGCTCCTCGTTTGCAGACGTTCAACTGAAACTCCGCATCGTCGCTGTCCAGCGATGTCAAGTTCAAAGAGTTCTCCGGATGAGTACATGGATATTAAGTCAGCCGGATCTATGAAATTGACCATCGGATTACACCACAGTGTTACTGCTGTCTCTCGCGTCGTCACAGTTGTTGTTTGGGGCGCACGGATATTTATTCATTATGACCTTACAATCATGATATAATTATACAGTTGTATCATGAAACAAAGTATACCACGTCCCACGTTTCTATTCAGAAATAATTCCAAGCGTATCACAAATCCCTGGGCAAAATGACGACACCTAGACTTTTTCATCTCGATGATTTATTCAAGTTTAACCACATTGTGTTCGATCCCTTGGTCGAGGTGTACTCCCTTTCATTCTTTCTCCCGAAGATATTGGAACACCCTGATCTGGTCCTCGCAGCAGTGGCGCCCGACGACCGTCTCATGGGCTTTATCTTGGGCACCCGAATAGAGGACTCCAAAGAACCCATCATTGGCGACGAAAAAGAGCAGAGTGCCAGCCACGGGCACATCTCTGCCTTGGCCGTGGCCCACGAGTACCGGAGACTGGGCCTGGCAACTAGTCTCATGGAGACTATGAGGCAACTGCTGGACCGCTATGAAGATCCGTATGTGGACCTCTTTGTGCGCGAGAAGAACCACAATGCCATTGCTCTGTACGAGACTCTGGGATACGTGAAGTATCGCTGGCTGCCTCAGTACTATGCAAATGATCATGGCTACGACATGCGGCTGCCCCTAACCAGCGACGTGGAACGAAGGTCCTTGGATGGTATTACTAGAAACAAGTTCTACAGCTTTGGCAATATGATCTTCAACTTCCTGATGCTTTATGTGGAGGGAGTAAGGGATGTTCTGATTGGTGACACACGATAATCCGCTTTAAAACAATATCAATATTTCCATTACCCTACTTACCCAACACATGTTTTGCTGCAGAGTTAAAATCATATCGCAGACATGAATAAAAATTTCAGAAAAAGTTCATTGCACTCGAGCGATTTAAAAAAATATTAGGAAACCTCCTAGAGACAAAGATGAAAACTAGAAAATATATGTCAGAGAACATATGGAAGCAAGATTTGTTTATATGACAACATTGAACCAGAATTTTTCAATTCTGTCCGTTTCAAGTTGCGTAAAATGGCAAAAAGGCAAAATCATTGCGCGTGTTTCGGACACATGCTCGTACCAGGCTACACTATTATATTTGTATATTTAAAAATATATGTATTCCAATTTGTTTGCTTTGAAATATGTTGCTAATAGAAAGTACAACAACAAGGGCCTTGACCGTCTCCAAACGCGAATTTGCAATTGAATTTCGCTTGGCAAGGAGACGGAACATAAATGCGTTTGGCCGAAAGTATCTGCAATGTGTATGGGTATCCGTATCTATAGTTCGCCCTCGTGCGTCAACGGAAATCTGTCTGTCGTTGGAAACTACCTCAATTGATTTTTTTAATTAGCTAAAGCTGAAATTTATTTCGAATACAGATGCGTATCTCGGAAGTCCTGCTCATTATCTAATTGCTCTTGGTGCTTGAATCTCCAATGGCCGCCGAATGTACTTTCTCATTTCGAAGGCATTCTCCGGCTCCGGGTAGTAGCCGTGCACAGTTCGCTGAAGTGCGTAGCCCAGGGAGCAGTACAGGCGGAAAGCGACCAAGTTACTGCACCGCATGAAGAGGTTGATGCTGGAAGCTCCTCTGAGGTCCAGGGCCTTGTAGAAGTAGTCCATCAAGGCGGTGGCCACGCCAAGGCGTCTATACCCTTCAGACACAGTCAGCGCCGAAATATGGCCCTGCGAGTCCCGATTTCTGCCGGTCTTCTCATGGTTCCCGAAGATATATCCCATTTGTCTGCCCTCGGGACCTGGAGCCACGGCAATCTGTGACAGTCCTGGAAACTCCAAGAGGTGCTTTACAAAGAAGGTCAGGGTATACACCTCTGTTAGGGCATCGAAGACCAACGAATTGAATTTAAACAAATCGTCAAATCGCATTTCCCGCAGGCTAGTCATAATTTACACTGAATTTTGAAAAGAGCGTGGCTTTACAACACTATTTACATATAATATTGGTTGAAAACTGTTTATAATATGACAAGTTTAGCTAAAGTTAAAGTTTACACCAATTACTGCTTTGCATATAGAATATCACCAAAACAAGTCATTTCGAATCAAGGGATTTTATCAATTAATCAGCTTAAAGGTACTTAATGCATTGCAATATTTTTTCCCTTTCCTATTTAGATTTTAAGAGGTTGTTAAACCAAATGCTGTTTAATTTTTATTTGATCTCCGACTTTTACCTGCTCAAAGACCGCTTTTAAATAAAAGGAATTAAGCCGGGCAGTTGAGAGCCTTCGCACACAGGAGAATCAAAAAATACATATTGTAAATCTTTTGATTCTCTAATGAGGTTAATGTTCGAGGCACTCATTGACTCAGCGGCCCGTGCGCGTTTCAAAGATCTATTTATACGATTTAATGGCGCATTTTGCACAAAAATAAATAAAAGTACAAACCGATATTTGTCTATACACATATATTGTGTACATATGTGTAAATATACCAATTGTGCCGGTAAAGAGCCAGCAATCTATTTATATTCGGAAGCATCATCCAACTTTGTTGTGATCTCCTTGCGCCTGGACAGGTGGTCCAGTCAGAAAGATGAAGATCTTGAATGGCCTCCGTACAACCAAGTGTAAGTTCGCAGATCTGAATATAAAATTTGTCTGCTTCTGGCCTGAAGATGAATGATTCGCTAATTCCCACAACATTAGTCTAGTCGCACATATCCCTGCGCTCGAGACTTGCGCCTTGTTTTAAGCAGATACATATATAAACGATATTTACACATATGAATGTATATATATATATCTGCACTGGATGTTTGTTTAGCGGTCTTTTCCTATTATTTATTTTTCAAGCATGTGTGATTTATAATGATTTATCATCCCATTCGCCCACAAAGCGAGACCAGAACAACCAAATGAAATCATTCACATGTGTTAGAATATACATACAAATATCTTTTCAAGAAAATGTGTATTATTCCACAGTTCATAGAAGCCTTAAGAGTATTTGTTAAAATAATATTTGCTTAATGATTAATTATATATTATTTGGTGAATTATTTAACAAAGGTCTTTGACTCTTTTTTTTCTTCTTTTAAAACCTCTGACTACCAAAAATTTGTAATACTTAATTAACGCTTATTTAAAAAATACAAATCGAATTGTAAACAGTTTTGTCATTGAAACATATGGTAGAAAAACACTAAAGCTTTTTACAATTAAAAATAACTTTTATCACCAACAAATTATTTATTCCATACATTTTTTTTTTAATTTTTATACATACGTCATGAATTTTACTTTGTTATACATTTTCATGATAAAAAGGGAACGTAGTAGGCGTGAAAAATTTTCAAAATTCAAAAAAATTTGATTGGAATGAAAAATTAAGAATTCTTTAATATACTCTGAGATCATGGCTAAATCGACTCGCCTGGTGATGCTCATCAATACTATAAATAAGAACACACTTTGTTGGGTTTTATATACCTCTTTCTGCTTGTTACCTATATATATGTTTTACCCCATAGATACAGGGCCAAAAAAAAAACCCCTATCAGGATCTGATAGCTATTGCCATGTTTCCCTATAAATCCCAATGTGTTTAATGCATTCACAAACTTTTTTTTAACTGAGTAACTGAGCAAATGGAACCTAATGATTAATGTTGTCTATTGATCGCTAACACTTCGCCTGATGCACATTGGGACTTGTTTAACCCGTCCATTGTGAAAGTATCCGAGTGCCAGTAATTTATTTAATGTGGTGAACACGCACAAGTGCATTGCGCATTAGCCAAAGTGTGTGAATTGTTCTGACACGGGAAGAGAGGAGAACAATCAGTACTAACGCCCGCAGGATTGCTCAATTTTTAGATTTCTTTTAAATAAACTCAGAATTCATAGAACCGAATTTTCCAAGCAGACGCACTTTACACACGCTCGCAAGTACGAACACAGTCGCACTGGGACCACCACAGGCCCACTGATGTAGACACAGACGTGACCGATGGTCGAATAGAATATGTACCGAAGAAGAAGCAGAAGAATTCATTTCGAAATGTGAAATGTATTTTTCGGCTTTTCGGCTTTTCGGCCGAGGAAATTCGTGTGCGAATTCAGTGCGACTTGGGCTGCTAACTTGAACGCGTTGCAAACGAGAAAACCATCCGAAATAAAGAAATTTTCAACTAGAAACTAACACATAGATATATCTATACCATCTATCTAGCTGGGCTGTCTATATATACGGATATATAGATATAGATACGAGTATTTTCTCTGGCAAAAGTGAGCAATGCGTTGTGCCGCGTTTTATAAATAGAAACTTACAAAATTCTCAACAGAGCATTGGTGAAAAAGGGTTTTTCAATTTCCTCGCCAGTGCCAAACCTTAAATTTTCAATTGAGTGATCATCTTCAATCTGTGCGAATATTATGTATATATAATATACACTATATGCTATATACTACACACTATAAATGAGGAAAACTATTTCCAAATAGATCGCTTGTGTTCGTGCCCGTTCCGAAAATTATATAAGAACGCGTGATATTCTGTGTAAAATAATTCCCGATTTAATATTCATGATTTTCTTCCAATTTTCCATAAATTTTCCAGTGCTTCTGTGTGCATAGGCGTCGTTTGCAAAATCTTTTCGTAGAACCTGCGTGCGATTTGGCAATAACCAACGCCTACGACAAAAATTGAGAGAGCGCGATTTCTTCCGACAGGCGGCTGTGTGTAGGCGGTGTGCAAAAGTGTTTTAAAGTTGAACTTGAAATTCATAACAACCGGCTAGCATGAGTTCTGGGTAAGTTATTACTTAATTTATTAAATTGACTAGCATTATATATAATTTATTGAATGAATTGCAGTTGTAAAAACACATTGCCTTTCTTTTGAAAGCTAATGGAAGTGTTTTTCTTAAAAACTAAACATTTTCTGGTTAATAATTTTGGGACGGACAAAAACCAAACTATTACTTACTTACTATACTATACTTACTATACTTACCATTTAAAAAAAAATATACATATCCATTGCTTATATTTTCTCAAATACCTACCTATCTCTGGGTTATTGTAGAACATTGCCATACTTTGTAGAATATTTTTTGTGGCCTTAGAATACAAACCTTTTGTACCTTTCAAAGAAATATTTGTTAAAAACAAAGACATAATTTTACTTAGTTTACTTTTTTCTATAAGATATTAGGGATAACTTCAAGGTTTTTTAGCAATAAAAAAATATTTTGTCTCTTGATTTACAGCTTCCTTATACCGTTAAATCGAAATGTCGAATTTTTGTTAATTTACAAAACTGATCGTAATACCTAAAAATACCTCGTCAGGGCAGCAGCTGCTTTATTTTCCAACCTCATCTTATCATCAATATTTTTAAAGGATAAACCAAAAAACTAATAAAAAGAAAAACAACTGAATCCGGGAATACTCTTAACACGAGTCAAAGAATAAATAAAACAGATGTGTGTGCATATACATATATGTATATATAAAATATACTTACATATTATGTACATATAGCTCTCAACATCTTTATGATCTCTTCTACAATTAAGGCTCACACATGAGTTTTTGAAGGCCATCGCCTGTGGCCCACGCCTACGCGCACACCCAAAGCTCTTTTGGCCAGCCCCATGTTGCACGCGCTTTTTGGCAGGCGACACTTTCTGTGTTCGCCGTCCCTTCCCCTCCGTTTCCTGGTCGACATTGTCAGGCCATTTAATTAATTAAATTTCGTATTTTTCACAAACATTTCGCCCGGTTGCACAGTTTTATGTCTTACCCCCAGCGAGCAGCAGTCTCTTAGTTCTGCCTAGAAGCATTTGGCACACGTGTTTCGGAATTCGAACGGCTGACGGCATTCACCGGAAGTTTCTTTCAGAGCCACGCACTTCATATAACACAAATTCCCAAGAACCTTTCAAAACAAAGTCAAGAATTTGGCATAAAATGCATTTGGTTTATGTTTGTCGTCTTATTCAGGTTAAGATGTTTGGGTTTTTCTCTTTATTTCTTTTTGCATTGCTTTTTGTTGACGTTGATGTGTAGCGCATAAATTTTCAGCAACCGAAAATATGAGCAAAAATATATTAAGGAAATTGGGTCAAAGTCTTAAAAGAAATTGACAAATTCGCTAGAGCTAAAATATTTTTAAAATTGGGTTCATTTTATAGGGAATCATTTAAAATTCTATAATATAACTTAGCGATAAATATAGAAATTACTTTAGTTTTGAAAAACAATAACCTCAGATCGATATCAGCAAGTTATAAACAGCGTAAATTTTAAAGCGTGAACTTGAAATAAATATTGTTCAGGTATGTGTTTATTTTCGTGTGAACTTTTATTTAAGTTTAAATTATTTTTCGCATTTTGATGCATTACCCGACATGACTTTGATTTTTTCCAACGACAATTATTTTCACACTTCATTGTCGGCTGTCTCAGTGTCTTCGCCTTTGTTGATTACGTAAATCAGGCGTGAGTTTGTTTATTTTACACATTCTTGCATTTATAAACTTCGCAAACAGATCGGTGGCCTGAAGTTCAGTTGACCATGAAATTTGAATGTCAAAAAGGGAATTAAAATTAAAGGAAGATTCCCGAACCAGTATGGCAATGGAAATGAAGCCACACCCAAGTGACAAGTCAACACCACTAAGTGTTGACTTATAGCCAGCCATGGCAGTGATTTGGATCGATTTAGCTATGATTCATGGATTAATTCCATGCAGAAGTCGCTTGAAAATAGACCAAATATACTCTGCAAAAATACTCTGCTAATACTCTGTCAAAATCGATTTCAAAAATGTTTTATTTTTAAAAGCTCTGGTTTTTGGATCTACTTTTTCTCCCTCCTCTAAAATCAAACTTTTTCTTTACTCGTTTTCAAATCCTATTATTCGTGTGCCAACATCGATATCCTGGCTATATTTCTTAGCTGCCACCGACTTAATCTCTTAGGAACAAGAAAAACAAAATGCGGCGCGCCTGGCGAGTCGCAGTAGACGATGAATGACGACAACATGTGGTCAGGGTAGAAATAATATTAAAAAACTGTTCGTTTGCATATTCCGCTATCGGCCGAGGAGAAATATGGGCGCCATCGATTGTGCAACGGGCTTAAGACGGAGCAGAGCCTGCGATTAACTTTCACCCGCGACCGTCGGGGGCGCCGACTCCGCGACGTTGACCCAGGCCAGATTAATATAAATAACTGCGAGTGCCGGCCAATCCCATGGGCAGGCAGGCTGGGCTACCCGACTGCCCGGTTTCCCGGTTGCCCGGCTGATGTGCTCATGTCATGCAATCAACGCAGCAGCCACAAGAAATGACAAATGCAAAACGAGTTGCACACACTCGGGCGGCAGTCGTAGAAAGTGATGAATGGGTTCCCTGATTGCGATTGCGGAGGCCTCACCCGGGCCACTTTTTATCATACAATGTATTAAAGTTTTTCCACGGGCTGTGCGATCTTTATTTCAAGGTCAATTTCACAGTGGAAAAAACGTTAATAGTTTTGCACAGGCTCGTGTCGGTGGGTCTTGCGAGTGGGCGTTGATTTGAATATAACTTTGTATACACTTTGAGAAGGTATATTATAGATCTGGGAAATAAGTTTCTATTTAAAAATACTATGTAAATACTAATAAATTATAAATAAAATGAGCTTCACAAAAAATGTATTATTTTTATATATATGTATTTTGTATATTGTTTTAATCGAAACAAAAACAATGATTCTACAGCTTGTATCTAAAAAAATTCCTTTCTTATTTTAAAGTTACAAAAAATACTTAAATTAACTAGATAGAGAAATATTTATATTGTAGGGTATTTCCGCTTCGGCTTTCCTCTCTGGTCTTTCTTTTCCTTTTCTTTTTATGATTAGTTTATCACATTTTGTTTTACTTTTCGCTAAAAGATTTCTTCTGCTTTTGTTTTTATTGGCGTATAAATTTGCTGAGTTTTATGTTGGCAGCATTAAAATAGGTAAATATAGTATCTAATCGATGTATATATGCCTACGTTAGTATATGTATTTGTTTTCTTTTGGCTGTATGTATATACATATACAAATATGTAGATAAACTATAGTTTTGGTTTATTTATGGGATTAAATGCCAGACGAAAAGGCGTTGCTCTGGGTAATGAGCAGAGAGAATAATCTTTATACTAATTGTAAAATAAAAACACTTGTGAATAATTTAAATTTAAATATTATCTAATGATCTATAAAGTTAAAAAATATTTAGCTTAAGTCGATGAAGTTGAGTTGATACAACGAAAGGGAAAAACCCTTCAGAAAATAAAAAGAAACAACCGTGGCAACACTTAGCACATAATTAAAAATCCCATTCATCTCTCACAAATAAGAAATACCATCTCCCATTTCCCACAATGAGAGGCCTGTGGCTAACTAATTAGATGGCCCTGGTGATTGATGGCTGCAGAGTCCCGAATATCTCTGTCTGACCCAGTTTCGCGCCAGCCAAAATACTATTATTGAATGATTTAGGGGAAAAGCACTTTTCGGACATTTTCTCAGTGAAATCGAATATTATTGACAGCCACTCGGGTCGACTCTCAAGTGTGCGTCAATTGCCGGTGGTTCTAATGCGCCTGTCAGTCTGCCCAATGAGTCACCGCAGCCGGGAACGGGCCAGGAGGCACCTCTACCAGGTCGGGTTCTCCATGGAGCACGACCTTGACAGATATCCATTCCTCCTTGCCGGTGGGAGTGGGGAAATATGAAATCATATGAAGTCAATCGAAAGTCAATTCAATGCCCAGAATCTTCCACATTCAATCAATTCGATGCGAACGATGAGCTTGCAAATACATTTTCACTGACTGCCAGTCGTCTCTCAACTTTCCCCTTCTTTGTGAGAGTTTCAGCTTTTGGCCAGAGCAAATGCTTTTAACCCAGTCATTCTGTGTTTAAAATTCTTTATCGCTTTCTTGCCAATTATTATTTAATCGCAACAAAGGCCAGAAAGGAAAACAATCTTATTTGTTGTCTGCCAAGGCTAGTGGGCCACATTTCCGCCAAAGCTTGTTAATTAGAGCAAGCCGAGTGCGCGGATTCGATAAAGAAATCCCCATGAAATTCCACTGGAGGAGTGGGAGATAGAGTTCGGTTTAATTGTGAAAAGCGACAAAAGTAATAAGCAGACGACATGACAGCGGAGTGAAGACAATTAGCCGCACGATAAGAGATGCAGATACAACCGCGAGATACCAGATACAGATAAACGAAAACGTCGAAAGTATTTGGCGCTTAGCTGGAGATTTGTCGCCAGCATCGAACCACTTTGACAGACGTATAAATTGCTCCACACCGCTCCGCTCCGCAGCCCGCTGGCAGGCCGTGTATCTTGTGGATACACGGTCATAGACAGCGACGGCCACCGCGTGCCAGGCGAACGTTTGTCATGAGCTCGGTTTTCCTTTTGCGGCACTGCTAAAATGTAAAATGTATCTGCAACAAGTTGCCGAACGACTCGACTCAGCCGTCGCAGTCTCCGCTGTCCAACCTCCAGCGAACCCGCTTCAATGCGCGTCGAGTCTCCGCTGCGTTCGGTCGTCCAGTTCGCATCCAGATACAAGCGAACCCGCGAGATACTTCTGCGCCGCGCATGTGTCTACGCTAGTGAGTGACTAAAGTGGGCTGTGAGGCCAGGGCCAGATCGGTTCCCGGCGGAGGATCTTCCTCCAAAAGAGAACGCGGCCAGATAGCGTTAGTTTAGCTTCAGCCAACTCTTTTTAGCTCATGCCTAAAAATACTAAAGATGCGTGAGCGTATCTCTCGGTTCTCAGTGTGAGGAAAACCAGCTGTTCACGCGCCTCTTTGATTCTGTTCTCGATTCCACAAGAGTCCAATGATGATGATTCTCCTCCGCGGCTGTGAGTCATCGTCAGTGCCGAGCATTTGCCGGCTGCCCTGTGTCAAAAAAAGGTTAAATTGACAAGCCGCAATCGATCGATCGTTGAGTCACACGCCGCCTAGGTCCCAGTCTCTGTCCCAGTCTATTGTCCAATCCATAATTTCGGATTATTCAGTGAACTCTTTGTTTTGCCTTGCGCCAGAGCACATTAGCTCACACGGCTCGATCGATAAGGGCAGGTTCATTTGCAATTGTCACAACTGAAACACGTTACGAGTTATTTTTTTCAAGAAAGATAGTAAAACAAAGAGCTGGCTGAAGCTTTGTTCCTTACTGTACGAATTTGACAATATACACACAATTTAAGCAGAACAGTATTTCTAGAAACCGAATACAGTGCCTTCACTAAGCCAGCTTAATTAAACAACAAAGTTAAGATAAGAAAAGTTAAAAAAAAAGAAAAAGACAAACAAATAAGAGCAGCAAACAATGGCCACCTCAACGCTGCACTCTCCGGCACCGTCACCATCATCCGGCCCTGTCCCGGCCAAGAATCCGCAGCTGAAGCGCGTGGTCTACTCCAAGTACCGCGAGTTGCTCGGTTCGTACAATGATAAGGCCAATGCCATCATAGACACGCTGCCAGCTTACATGGTTCGTCAGGATCGCGGCTTTCAATTATCAACGGATCTGTCGCCGAACGGAGATGCCGTCAAGAACTGCACGGATTCATTGTAAGTTCCACTGAGTAAATAAGGAGTTGAGTGAGCAAGTTAAAAACTGAGTGAACATTACAACTTGAGCAAGGAAGCAACTAAGTAAAATTAACCATTTTAGTGAAAACTTACTGCAGTGAACACCAATGTTTTCTTTATTCTTACTCAAGAGCAATAATAAATAATAATACAGACTTAACATACTACTTATAAGTATACACCTAACGCGCAGTTGTGGGAATAATAGCTGAAAAGACCTAGAGTGCACAGGCGAAAACAATTTCTAAGTAAATATTTATCGCTAGATTAGCTCATCTGTGGAATGTGGGCGACGGCTGGACGGGACACCCTGTACTCCGCCTGCGGCTCCAGCTATTTATAGGCACACTCACACACAGCGGTGGACGGGCGGACAATGACTATCATTATGTCATGTTGCATGTGGCAGCTTTCAAGTTCTCAGTTCTGCTGCTGCTGCTGCCCTTGATCTTGAAATATGCGCGACCAGCTGCAACTGCAGAAACTTCTGGGCAACGAGTCTGCTCTATTCGCAGGGTATCTTGGGGTATATTAGGTTCAGGAATGTTGAAAGTCTTAAAATTACAAAATTACGATTAAGAAAACTATGTGATGCTAAAATATATTGATACCATGAGTAGAACTCTGTAAAATATTACTTTAGTTATATAAAACTCTAAAATTTCTAACCTTCCTTGTGTCTTGACTATTTTTAAAATATCAAGTTTAATGTATCAATTAAAATATAATAAAATATATTAAGATGTGAAAATTTTTCTTATAACTTAGTTTGCAGAGAAATCCAAAAAAATTGCAATGTATGGTAGTAAATAAAAAATACTTTGCCAATCTCTAAATATAAAATTGTGCTGAAAGCATCAACCATGTGCTTAATCTCAGCTAACACCAAATGATATTTAAATGTAATTTTACATTCGATGTATATTTTATTAAAGTTGAAACTGTAATTACCTTTTAAAGTTATATTCCCTAAATTAGACCCGTTTTTTTTAAATTTTTCCGAGATATCAAAGAGTGCATCACTGGCAATTGCTACTCCTCCCGCTATCCATTTCCCGTATCTGGTCTAGATCCACCGGTTTCATGCCCAAGTCAGTTGCCTGGAGAGGCATATTTGCACGCTCATTTGCATGCGCAGACTCAAAACCAAAAATAAAAAAACGCGAATGATAAAAAGTGAAAATGAACAGATATTTCTCTGTCATTCCGTTTTTTAAATTGTTTTGTAAATTGCCATCGTTGCATGTTTTATTCTCATGCACGGATAGATGCTTACGAGGGGAAAAGATTGCTGGCGTTCAATTTTACTTTTGCCAACATGATTTGGATATTTCGCCAGGAAACCATACATACATATTTGTATATGGAACAATCTCATTTATTTAAGGCACAAAGTAGCCTTTAGTGACAAGGAAAATGTGTCATTGTTAGCTAATTGCAACTTAGTCTGTGAACAAATCCAGCTAGCAGTCGAACATGCACTTGGTCGGCGGCTCTTCCTGCTTCCATGTACTTAGTATAGTGTAGTTTGGGGTCTGACACTTTAATTGCCAAATCTGTCAGGGCAGAGCGAACAGTTGGCGGTCTTGTCTTGTGGTCAATTGCTGGCCATTCGAATCCCCAAGTACCGGGTACTGACGCCATGTCCCAGCCATTGACGTCACCGGGCGACATCTGTCCCTGAGTGCCGGTGCCGCGTGTGCTCTTAGTTTTGGCCCGAAATTCGTGTATCTTTTAGTTTTTAATGTCCCTCTTCTTCGCCATGGGAAATATTGCCAACGATTGTATTTGTTGCCTGGATTTCAGAACAATGAATATGAATGGCGCCGCGCCACCCGCCCCAGGAAGTGTCAGTGCACAACCTGATATTTTTTCTGGGCTTGTCTCACTCAGGCTACAATAACATTCATAATCGCGCCTTATAAGTCCGGCTAACGTTTAATACAGAAAAACAGTTAGCAAAACTGTTGTGTAAATTGAGTTTCCTACCCTGCCATTTACACTGATCGAGTCGAGTCAATAAACGAACCGAACTGAACCGAACGACCTCGCAATTTTGGGCACGTCCCGACAGTTATGGCTACGCCTGATGCCATTAATTCGCACATAATCAATGGCAAGTTCAGCAGACATAGGCATGAGTCTCAACCAGCCCGGCATATCTCTCCATAGTTTTCCCCGGTGTGTATAAGGAGCAGACAGCATTTCGTTGCTCGCCCCCCATATGGCGGCAATTAACGATCTGTGATCTCCGACTGGCTTCGATCCGATTTGCCTGCGACTCAGACGCCAACCGCAGCGGCGACTGAGTTACGTCACTTTTTGCATTTGACTTTGATGCACGCGCTCCAATTTGCATGTAAGCCAGTTCGATACTTAAGTCTGACTTGTGGGTGATTTCGCAACTGTTTTCCCACACAGCTTGGCCTTTGCGGTTGCGGTTTGCGGCTTGGCTTAGCTCTTGGCCAGGTCATCTTTGGCGGAGCGACAGCAGCAGAGGCTTCACCTGTTCCTGTTCGCCTGACCCACTTGGATGCGAGTCACTCACGACGCACAAGCACACATAAAAACTAATGAAGCGGGCAACAGGCCCGACGACTTTTCAGAACCCGAACCTGAGCTGAGCCTCAGCCACACACATAAAGAAATTTTAGCCAGGATCCACAGAACATGAGATGGAATGAATCAAATAAATTTGGTTTTAAAAAGATTATCCTGATCAGTCCCACAAAAATTCAAATTTATGATAATCAATGTCAAAATAGGGATCACAGAAAGCCGAAAAATCTTGAATCGAAGAGTAAATTTATATTTTCAAATTAATTATGTTTATATATTTTTCAAGAGTGTCGCATTTTCACATGAAATAAGACGACTATAATTTTATGTCAGTATTTTTTTCTGTACATTGCAAGCTCCAGCGGCAGTGAGATGCCTGGCCATCACTTTCTTTCCGCATAACAGGCTTTCATACTTATGCTCTGGCATCGTGCGGAGCATACGTTAACGAGAACGTCACCGAACATCTTCGATTTTCGCTTTTAATTAGTAAATTGTAAGCACTATAAGTTAGGCAAATTATACGGAGAAAATGCGGCACTAAGAAGGAAGTGTGAAAGATTTCTTAAACGGGGCGCTGGGAAAGTGCCAAGAAAGTTGTCACAGTCTTGGTTCGGGGTCAGGAAAAGTCAACCGATTATTATTATGCCTTAAAGTGTAACTGGTTTTACTTCCCAAAGTAAATTAAGAGAAATTAATAACAAAAACCAAAAGATACCAATTCGTTTAGAAAAACGTTATTTATATAGTAAAACGATTTAAAATCTATTTACCAATTCTGCACATTGAATTATCACATAGCTTTTTTTTACTTACCTTATTTCGTAAACCATGTTAGGCTACAGATAAAGGCAATGTTTTCATCAACAGTTTTATTATTATTTGTTTGCTATAATACAGCCACAGCTTCTCACTTTCGACCTTTCAAATTTTGCACTTCATCGTTCGCCTCACCTTTTATGGATGGCTGTCCATAACAACTTCAACTCAACTCACTTTCCCCCTTGATCGTATAATATCCAAACATTGGCTCATTGAACTATCGATGAGCGACTCATTAGTCAAGCAGCAGCTAAGAAAGGAAAAGTGCAAATGAGGGCTTTTGCAAGGCAATAAATTAGAAAAAGATTTAACAAAAATTATGATAAATAGACCGAACAAAGTGGAGACGGATGGTAGATTAGCATTGCCCGAGGAGTTAGCGAAAGCACTGAAAGAAAACCTATGGGCAAATTATTACAAAATTATTACATATTTAAGAATGTATTTTTCTGAGTAAAAGTAAAAAACATAGTTTCTTCTTGTTTATTTGTAAAGATTTTATTATGTTAAAAGCCATTCTAAACAAGCTGGTTATGTCATTCCCCCTATTAGGTATGGACAACGTGGAGGAGGCGGAAACGGTGGTTTCGAGGCCCCCGCCTGCGTCCAGAACGCGATGATGACAAAAGACAAGAAGCCCTTCACCTACACCCCCGGCGGCATCGATCTCTCCCAGATCCGCTCCGAGCGCATGGCCAAGCGCCTGGCCCGCAATGCCCAGTCAGAGGGAGCCACTGGGGCCGCCCAACAGAACAGACCCGCCCAGCCCCAGTCGCCGGGTGGCGCCGCCAGCTCGATGGGAGCCGCTGCCATGGGCATGCCGTTCCAGGTGCTGCCACCGCCACCGCCGCCGCCGCAGCCGCAGTCTCAGCAGGGTAAGAATGGCTCACTATCTGCCGCTGCTGCACCCCCACCACCACCCCCACAACAACCCAGCTCACTCGCGCCGCCCGCTGGAAGACTCAGTGCACCCGGGTCGCCGGCCACGGCCCGCAAGTCGCCGACGCCACAGCGATTCGAGCCGCCGCCGCTGGGCTTCCGGCCGGAGATCAAGATTCCGGCAAATCCCATGGCGGCGCTCCGCAAGGTTCCTCCTCCGGTGGAGAAGAACACATTCTGGAAGGATGAGTACGTCAAAGACCGCTCCAAGAGCCCGTTGCCCGAGGTGGCAGCCGCAGCGGCTGCCCCAGATGCCGTTGATGGTGAGCAGAGCTGAAGGATTTGGCTGGCTTTACATATCGTTGGGTTTTTTGGTTCCGCTACTGATCCCGATACGACTCACCACACATCGCCAGCAATTACTAAGCGGTTGAGGTTGCTTCTTCTAAACCCCCATTCGACTAACCAGACATCCACAAGGCCCTACAAATTGGCAACAAAAATCCTCCAACTAACAGCACTAAATTTAATAATCAACTTCAGCATAATCTGTGGACTCTTGATAACATCTTGCTTCTTAAATGTAGGTCCTAGGCCATCGGCAGCTTCCGTGGACAGCAACAGCAACAACTACAGCCCCTACACACAGCCCTCGTTGCCCTCCCCCAAGACACCACCTCTGCAGCAGCAACAGCAGTTGCCAACGCCACCGGCCACACCGCCACAGCAGCAGCAGCAGCAGTTCCGTAGTGTGCCCATGCCCACATCGCCGGCTGTGAATGTCTACACTCGGCAGACGGACTCTCCTGGATCGGCATTCGAGGCGCCACAGCGATCCACCGAGAGCCCCTTCCGGTATGCACAGCAGCCACTGCAGCAGCAGCCACCGCAGCAACGTCCTGCTGCAGCGCTTTCGCCCTTGGCTCAGAGTCCACTGCAACAGCAGCAACAGCAGTTACAACAGCAGCAGCAGTTACAACAACAGCAGCAGCTACAGCAACAGCAGCAGTTACAACAACAGCAGCAGCAGCAACAGTCTGTTCCCTGGCGTACACAGCGTGCACCGCTAACTGCACAGCAACAACAGTCGCAGCATCCGCAGCCTATTTACAACAATGTGCAACAGCAACAGCAACAACGATCTCGGGATGTTTTCAGCCCGGCACGGACTGAATCACCAGCAGAACCAACGTTCAATGCACAGCAGCAACATTTTGGCACTCAACAAAACCAATATGCCGGAGCAGCCAAGCCGGTGAGTGTGAAATCCAAGTCCAACCAATCGAAACTGAGAGCATTGTGCATTACGGTCATTTCGCATGTTTACAAATTAATTTTTGTGTAATTTGCATTTGCATTTGTCCTTTGGCTTTATTACTCATACGCCGCATTGAACAAGTCCCTGAACGTATGAGTAATATTCAATTTGTTGCTTTCAAATAGTAAATGACTCGCGGAAACACAAGATATTTTTAAATCAAAATCTGTGCGAGACTCTTGCCATCACACTTTGGCCGGAACATTGAACGCACTCACCAAGTGCAGCGGCTAAAAATAGATAGAATGCAAAGGCCAAACACGAATTTTGAACTTGAGGCAATTGGCAATAGATGAAAATTGAATAAAGCACTGAACGGTGCTGTTAACTCCGAATATTTTAGTTATCTTGAAAAGCAAAACATACAATCTTTTTTTGATACAGACCAACGTTGGCTCGCTGTACATAGCTCCATTGGCACAGCCCACAGAGCCGCAGGCTCAACGAATTCTGCTGCAGCAGCAGCAGCAGCCATCGGCCCGGGATTCACCAATGCGACAATTGCCACAGCAACAGCAACAGTCGCCACAGCAACAGCCGCAACAGGGCAACCAGCCATTGAGATGGCTCAGCTCGCAGCCGGCCAGCAAGGAGCAGGCACCATGGGCTCGTCCCGAGGAGAATGGCAACGTGCTGCCCTCCACTCTCAGGCAGACCACGCCGGCCCCGCAGCCCCAAGTCGCACCGCCGCAACCGCAGCCGCAGTTATCGTTTCAGCAGCCTCAGTCGTTGCAAGGCAATGGCTATGGACCAACTCCGATCGCTGCCCCCATTAGCCTTCAAAACTTCGGCTCGAATCCCCAGGCAGGCGGACTGCGCTTGCAGATCAATCTGAATACCAATGGCAGCAGCATCAATAATAGCAACAACCAAAGTGGTCCAAGGGTGAGTTCCCGAATGAATAATATATTTTGTATAGGTATTAAAACATATTTCCACCTTTTTAAAGGAGCGTATCATACCCATAACTCTGGAGCAGACGCCCACCTATGCCGCAGCGCAGCCCAACTTTGGTGGTAAGTCCCTGGCGCAGCCTCCTTCATTTTTGTGTGTCCTGTTCGATATGTGTGGCGCTTTTCCTAAAAACCCGTAGATGTTTGTAACTAAAACCCTAAGTAGATTACTCCCACCACCCAAAAACCACCACTCCCACGCACTATCCGCCCCAGAGGAATGTCTTTCCCACGTTTTCACCTCCTCCTGCCACCCAACCTGCTCTCGTCCTAAAGTGTAACTCTCCAACTTCTTTATCACCGTGTGTCTATGTATACTCTCTCTTTCCTACGAAAGCGCCTGCAGGTCACATTATTCGCTCAGCTAATCAATTTGTCGATCAAGGTTATAACAATTTCCCCGCCCAAGCACCGGGCGCCCAGTGGCGTGAGCCGAGCTCCCAGCGCATCCTGTCGCCGCCCAGCCAGCAAATGCCGACCACCGGTGCCCACACCAACGGCAATGCAACCAGGATAATTCCGATCGCGATCGAGGGAGGCGGCCGTGGTGGTCCAGTGTCCCAGTCGCCGGTGCTGCTGCAGAAGTAAGTAGAGTCCTGCGCTTTGAGTGAGCCATGCCCACGGTTACTATTTGTTGTGCTTTGCCAACACCAAGCCATTGGCCCTGCTCTAATGCATATTATTTTGTGCTTTCTTACTAACTAATCCAACGACTTTAGTGGCAATTACAATTTGTTTGTGCACCAGTGTCCGCTCGAGGCGGAGGTACTCTACAGAAAGAATCGTCTCAGGTAGTACAGCGAGTAGATGACCACAAATGCAAATGTAAAATAATGTTTATACTTCATGCCATGCAATTTTCTGTGTTATCGCAATAAAACGAACTGGAACAGATTAGGTTTATTTTAGGGAAATTATATGTCAGAGTATATATTTAGAAAAATATTGCGTTCTTTTCGAAAATATCGTTAAGTTTAAGTCATCAACAAATATTGCATTCCGAAAACTAAATGTGTATGCCCTCTTTTGTTTATTTACAACAATGTTAGTTTGTACTAAGTTTGGGCTCATTTCGATAGGCAAATTTTGTTATATCAAAGAGCAACCCGATCTATCGCACATATATCGCAACAATAAAATATCAATTTATATATTTGCAGTATTTCAAATGAGTGCCCCTTTGTGATATTATAAGCACAGTAGAAGTTTAATCTGACAGATTCCTTAACTGCTTAAACCTAATAAAAATAAAGAGAATAATCCTGCTCCTCCACATAAACAGTGGCTAAGAGTAAAATACATTTGTAGTCACTTTAACCTCTCATCTGAAGCTTCGCCTCTTTGCTAAATTATGAAAAATTTGTTTTTTTTAGTCGCATCAAGATTGTATCACAAATCAAAGCAATCATAACACCTAACTCTTTCGTTTGCACAAAAAAAAATCGTTGTAATTTGGTTGACTTCAGACATACTCGATGGCATGCTAACCATCAACCTAACCTAACCCACGCCTATATCTACTTACAGCGATCCACGCTCACCGCCCATCCAATCGAAATCGTTTAGAATATTGCAAAAGATAACAGACACCGTGGACGATGGCAGCGGGGATCAGAGCCAGGATCTGCCACAGCAGATGCAGCCGCCTCAGGAGGCGGAGTTGCAGCGGCCGCAGTTCGCCCGCCAGATGAGCGCCCAGCAGGCGCGGAATAGTCCGACCATCGAGCAGATGAGGCGCCTGCAAGTCTCCCAGGATCAGCAACAGCCGCAGCAGCAACAACAGTCGGGTACGCCACTAGCTTGGTCCCCGCAAGGTGAGATTTGAGTTGTTGCTCCTTTTCCTCCGTCCCCTCCCACAGATCCCTCATACTGCATCGCTACATCCGGCGGTGGGTAAGACTCGTTAGTGTGGTGGAAGTGTCTTTGGGTGTTTGGGAACTCTACTAACAACAACAGCCGCTTTTAGCCACAACAGCACCTATTAGTTGGTAGAAACTAAAAAGCTTCCTGTGTCTGTCCATATACTCGACTTCAGAGATTCGGTGCCACTTAATTCATATCAAAATTTTGCAGCACTACTAATTATCTCAGATCATTAAGACTGGCCGTTAAGACTTACAATTTAAAGTTTTTCTTCCAGGTAATGGCGGATCCGCTCAGAATCGATTCACACCACAACGTTATGGTAAGGCAGAGACAGAATTAATAAGGAGAGATTCTAGCACTTAAAATAAGGAGCTTTATTCTTCATTTCCATAGAGATAAATACAGATAAATATTTCTCTTCAATAGATACTCCGCCACAACAGCAGCAGCAATATATACCGCCAAGTGAACAACAAGTCCCGGAACCCAAAAAATACACTGGCAGCGCTATACCCAGTCGATCATTCAAGATTCTACAGGCAATGACAACACCTGAAAATGCCGGTAAGTACAGTTGTGTCAAATGGACGCAGTATTCCGAAAATACTTCGAAAGAGCAACCGTTTTCTGATGAACTGAAGTTTAAAGTTTTGAATCCCTTGCACAACATCAGACAAAATAATCATTGCTGTATATATGGTCAGAATTCATCATGCATCACTAACACCGAAGGTCATTTGCTCACCGAAACACAGGTCCATTTAACACTTAATCAAGGATCGTAACTTTAAAAACCTTTTTGAGAGATTTCACCTTTTTTGCCGAATAGTTTCCAACCAAGAGTTTGATTTAAGCCCCATTTCTTTTCATTATTATTTTGATCATGAAACTGACAAGTGATGTGAATGGAAAAACACTGTTTGACTGCATGTTGACGACAGTTTTTTGTATTTTCTTGAAGCATCCCACACTGCACATTTCAAAGGCGGGAAGTTCATTTTGCATTCCTCATGCGCCATTTACATGTACATAGCTTGCCTGACCGTCTAACCAATCGCAAAATCAGACCATATCAGATCAGATCGAAGTTATGGCGACCCAAACACAAACACAACATTATGTCTGCGCTCTCACCGTGTCTCTTTCTCTTCTCTTCTTTTATATTTGATAACCGTGTACCGAAAACCGACCTCAGACCATAAAATTCACACCGAGCTGGACTCGGGTTTGGAAAATGTTGAACTGAACGAAACCCCAAATAATAACAATAATGGAAATACTGAAAACAATAATAATAATCATAATAAGATTAACAATAAAATCAATAAACGTCATAGCTACACCTCAGCCACAACCACACCCACACCCACACCACCACCCACACCTTCATCCAGTGCAGGACCCACTCACTCATCGAACTCATCTCTCAACTCAGACAGCTCTTGTTCCCCGCAGGCACCGCGTTCTCAGTCGGTACCGCCCCATTATCCCTATGCCTTTGGCTACCCGTATCCCTGGTACATGCCTCCGCCACCACCAGTAAATGGCGAGGCTGCGCCATGGCCCTATCCGTACCCCTATCCACCGCCACCGCCGCCGGCCCAAGCGATGGACGGAATGCCTGCAGAGGGATTTCCTCCTTACCCGTATTACTATCCCTATTACCCGCCGCCAGTGCCTCCCTATGGGCAACAGCCAGGAGAGCCCCAGTCCCCCTCTGCAGCCTACCCTCCGTTTCATGCCATGCACCCTTATGGCCACCCGTATCCCTATCCAGTTGCTCCTAGCTATAGCCAGAGCTCCACAGAGGAGAGTAGAGCCAGTAGTGTTTTGCCGGACATAATCATCACACCTAGTACCGATGATATGCCCTCGCAGGTGATCATGCAGCACCACATCCGCGTGCAGCCAAGGGAGCCAACCAAACGGACGCACTCCGTAGAGATCGAGGAGCTGGTGAGCAAGCAGAAGCCTCGGAGTGTTTGCACCAATAATCACGAGGTCATTGATGTACTGAGCCAGCGTTTAGCCAATATCAACAAGATTGCCGGCGGAAATACCCAGGCGAATCTCTCCAAGCAGTTGCAGAAGAATTATGCAGGCGAACAGTCCAAGGAGCTGGGAGACAGGTCTCCTAGTGAAAATGCCTCGAACTCCGACAGCGATTCAGATGAGGACAGCAGTGAGGTCGAGGAAGAGGATACCCCGAAGCTGGGCTCTCGTCCGGCTCCATTGCAGTCCATCAAATCGGTGACAAACGTGCAGGTCTATAAGGGTAAGACTCTGGAGCAGAATCTGGATTCCGAAAGCAGTGGAGATGAAGATGATGAAGACGATGTCACCACAGCTGATGAAATGTATGACGAAGAGGAACAGATCGAGGAAGAGCAGGAAGGCCTGGTCGAGGAAATGGACGATGATTTCATAGCAGAGGAGGACTTAAGTGTCATATACGAGGAGGAGAGCGAACTAGAACGCAGCAGCGAATATGCCAAGACAGTCATAAGAAGGGATGACTCCAGATCCACCCTTGTTGATGAGATTGACAAGGAAATTGAGGAGAACGACAATGACGATGACGACAACGAGTCAAATTCGGTAACGGTTCGATTGCCCCTTCGTTTCTCGTTCAGCCGAAGCTCGAATGATGAAAACATAGCCACCGTGCAGGTGGGTAGCACAACTCAGATCGAGGAGAAGCGTCCGAGCGTTGTGAGTTCGTTCAGTGTGGCCAAAGTGGAAAGCGAGGACGAGGAGGATGACTGTGAAGTCAGTGTGACCATCAGTTTGTCGAACTCGTCCCGCTCCAATTCTGTGGAGAAGTCTACACATCCCTATAGGACCTCCCAAGCCTATCCCGTAGAGGATATTTCCACACCGATCAAGGCCAGTGAAGAGGATGTCTCCTCCTCATTGTCACTGGGCATGCGCAACAAATTTGTGAGCGAAACCATGGCCAACAGTAGTGTGACAAACAATATTTCCCGAGCGGAACCACAGCCCGATAATATAAAGGAAGTGTCCAGTTCGCCGAAGGAGGAATTCGATTTCTTTGCCACGTTGATGGCCACCAAAATGCAGGCACAGAAAATGATGGAACAGTCCAAAAGCTTCTGGAAAACACCCGATTCTAAGTCAGCAGAACAGCCAGCTGAAGCTCCGAAACTCCGAACCAAGGAGAATGTCTCGGAGGCCAAGCCACCAAGGCCCAAATCCGGTGACATGTCTAAGACCCAGGCATCGTTGGAGGCTGCCAAAAATAGCTTCTGGTCTACGTTTGCAACTACCTCAAAGGAGACAGAGTCTCAGGCAGAGCTCCCCGAAAAAACGGAGGAAGTTGACTTTTGGGCTCAAATAGAAAAAAAGGAATCTATTAATACCGAGGAAAAGCAGTGGACCAAGAAAAAGAAAACTGTTACCTACACTCCATTAAAGAAAGAAACAGCGAATAAAGTGGAGCACTGGACAACAACCCTTAGAGCCCAGGTGGAATCACTGCCCATTCCCCAACGAGCAGAGGTGCACTTTGTTGTCGAGCCAAAGCCAAAAGAAATCGAGCAAAAGGCAATAGAAATTGAGCAACCCGAAGAGGAAGAGGAGGAGGACTTTTGGGCATCGGTAGAACAGGCCAAAGCCAAGTCTACTAAGAGGGAAGACAACGTAGTCAATACAAGCTGGGATCCGACATCATACAAATCGGAGATTCAGACAGAACCAGAGATTGATATATGGTCTGCTCAGGATGACGACAAGCTGTCCCCTGATAATGTGGAAGAGGAAGTGGACTTCTGGTCGGACATTAAATCAACGACAAGTTCCCACGAAGAAAACAAACCTAATGAGTTTGCCTATGATCCCACGAAATATCCGGAAGAGCCACGCGAAGTGGACACGGATGAAGAGATTGATTTCTGGGCTGAAATCGAGGCCAATCGAAATCCAGGGGAAGACGATGATGACGATGTAACCTTCCACAAGTCAGCCACCTTCTGGGCTAAAAAAGAACGCCAGCATTCTGTGGAGGAGACCCCTTACAAGCCAGTGGAAGTTAAGGCTTTCAGGGCCAAATTGCCCGATGAACCAGCAGTTGAGATAGACGTATGGGCTACTCTAGAGGCTGCCCGGGGCGATGAACCCGAACTTGTGGACCCAGTGGTTGAAGAAGAAAAGGTTCTGGCTGAACAGTTCGAAGAACTAGAACATGACACACCTGAGGAGGCTAAAGAAACGGAGGAAATCAAGGAGGAGTCCCAGAAAGAGATTGCACCGAGCAACCTTTGCCAAGTTGACACCATGTCTATGGCTTCGATGCACGAGCCAGCCACAGTCTACACGTGGACTAACCCACCGCAGAATGGTAATGAGGATAATACCGATTTCTGGGCGAATATCGAGGAGGAACGGGCAAAGAAGGAACAATCCGAGGAGGCCGAGCAGAAGCGGCAGAACTACCGACAGGCCATGGCCTTCTTCAACACCTCCATAGATGGCCAGCAGTCTCCGCCGCAACAAAGCTCTACCCCCAATCGCAGCAGTGTTATGTTGGATGTGGAAGAGCCTCAAGTCGTGGATCTAGGCCCACCTGGTGATTACCAAATAGTGGGGGAAGACGGAGCCATTATGGAGGACCATAAACGAGCGATTGCAGAAATTGAGGAGGAAGAGAGAGGTGCCCCGACTCCCACTAACACAGAGCCACAGCTGCCTGAGCTCTATGTAGAGCCGGAACTAAAGCGTCTACCCAATGGACTGCCGGACCTAGAGGTACAGAAGTTTAGCGAGACGCCAAAGATCTCAGTGCGTGATCGGATTAGTGCATTTGAGGTTATACCTGAGAAGTCCGAGTCAAAGGCTTTAACCACACAATCATTGTCTGTGGACAGTGGACACGGCAAGGGCACTCTTTCGCGTAACAGCAGCACACAGCGTTCCGAGTCGGAAATCGAAGAGGATGACTCCGGCGTGACAGACATGAACCGTCAGTTGTCCGAGACGGACACTGAGTCGGAAAGCTTCCCAGAGCTGCGCAAGATGACGAGCTACCAGCGAGCAGCCACACATTCCAGACTCTTTAAGCTGCTACAGGACGAGAACGATGTGCCGGAGGCGGGTGTCACCCCAACCGATGAGTTCCAGTTGAAGCCGAGTCGGAGAAAGATCGTCCACAATGTGTCCATCACGAGGAGACAGAATCCCGGAGTCCTAAATGACGCCGAAACCATGACGCAACGTCGGGAACGTCTCTCTTTGCCTCTCCGGAAAAACACAAGCATCGATGCGGACAACCCTTCGACCCCAAATAGTCCGGCTTCACCCATTCTGGGTCCCTCCGCCAAGAACCAGCGAGTGGTGAGCGATAAGCTGGTCAACGAACTCGTCCAGAGCCTGCTGCTCAAGAGCGATAGCTCGCATTTGAGGAATCTCCCCATGGAACGCCTTCAGGCTGCCGCAAAGAGGGCTCTGGTGGAGGAGATGGACTCTGCGCAGGAGAACAGCTCTCTGGACAGCACGCCGGCGCCCACGCCCAAGCAGGACAAGGAGTACTCCGACTACTACAACAGCTGGTGCGAGGCCAGCGGCAGTGGCGATGAAGTGCTGCCCTCAAAGGCCTTCCGTTCTCTGCAGGATCCTCGTCGTAGCCCCTGGACTGTGCGTTGTCCGCGAGTGCTGAGCTCCAAAACAATCAACAGAGACTTGGCCCGCGTCACAGAGTCGCCGGAAATAGCCGGTGGGCGCGGCAGCAAGAGTCCGGAGTGCTTCCGTCAGAACTCACACTCCCAATCCCGGGAACGCTCAGTGAGCAGCTGGCGCAGAGTCTAGGAAATGGGAAGAGGTTACCTATTGTAAATAGTAGGGCGGGTCTTAGTCTTAGCAGGGATGCCGGTTAGCCGGTTCAAATGATAGAGGAAATCCCACCCAAAAGCATCGAACGACCCAGACGCAACGACGCGAGACGCAACGCGAATTCGATTCGATTTTGGGGTAAGGAGAACTGTTGGAACACAAGTCAAGTTTTAACAACTGAACTTGCTTCTTTTCGAACCGGCTCTCGCTCCCGGTCTTTCTTAAAATTAGGCGCCTTTGGCGTATACTTGCATTTGGCACAATCAGTCACTGCCCACGGGAACGGGTGATACAAGAGCCAGTTGTTGCATTTCTCACCTTACCATCACCTCCATCATCTCATTCACATTGTACAATTTAAAAACCGATACACTCAACACATTAATAAACTAAATCTAATTAAACATGTAAATAAAAACCAAATGAAAACAATGAAAAATATCGTTCATTCGTTCGTTCGTTTGTTACCTCAGAAAAGCGCCACAAAACAAAAACCAAAATCAAAACCAAAACCAAATTCTAAAACCAAACTACTACCTGAGCATCTCAAAGTTTGTAAGATGTAACTCTCGAAATCGAACTAAATAATAACAAGCATATAAAACTGAAAATATATATCAAATCGCCACAGTAAACAACAAAATAAAAACCAATTTCATCTCAACTCAATGATTTTGTAAAACTCGTTCAAAATCCTAAGGTACCTAAAATGTGCAATTTTAATAAAACAAAATATCCAAAACGCAATTTGAACTAATTGAATGTTTTCATTATATTCCGAAAATTGTCCTCTATCTATTCTATGTATTAATTTTATTTTCGCCGCTATTTGAGTTTAATTGTGTGCTGTATTCTTTTTTAATTTGTCTATAAAAATATTTGCGATATTCGAAATAACTTAACTTCTTAACTACCCATAAATTTTAAAGAAGGTTTGTACGCTCGCTATTAGCCAACTTAAAGAACTTTGTAGCAATCAGAACTAATAACGATTTCTAATTAACATTATTAGAGTACTACACATGTATCGCAAATATTTTTATTGTATTTCTGTAGTTCCTATCCCAAATGCTTCCCTACAAAAATGAGCTTGGAGAGCAAACTCCACCTTACAAGGAACAACGAATGAAGATTACTTTTTGTTGTTTCGACCATAAACAAATGCAATACATATGATAATAATGAAATTGAAATGAATTGTACAATATAAATATAAATTGTCGAAAAGTCGTTCGTTACATTAACCATTCATGAGTTTACAAATGCATAATTAAATGTTTCTTTCTCTTATACTCAATTAACTTGTTTTATACACTCAATAAGGAATATATATTCTTAACAAAAATTAATCGTTAACTTTAATAATGACAATGAATGGCTTTTACCCCGAACATTAAATTGAACTTACTTAAATTGAATAAAAAACCAACAAAAAAATATACAAAAAAGGTGAAGTTTTCTCTCAAAAATCGATTTGGCTGGCACTTGCACTTTCTTAGTTGCTGCTTAAGTTGTTTATTATTTTTACATTTATTTTCGTTATTTTCTTCCTTTTTGTATACACAAGTCTGAGCCTGGATCAGAGATCATGACTTGACAGATTAGTGTTAGCTTTATTTGTTTGTTTTTAGCATTTGAAACCACCGCCATAATAACACTGTTCTCGATTTGATATTTTTACAGGACCTGGACAATCGGACTTATAATTATTTCTCAAAGCCATAGAAATCAATTATAGCAACCCAACATCATCAACATGTAGAAAACGAAACAGAAAATAAATCTGAATACTTATTTTTTATAGTTATCTATAGTTTAAGTACCAGCCACTCCAAGGAACGCCACAACCGTGCAGCTTGGGAACGAAAACAAGTTTTTAGTAAAAATTTCTTTACACTGACTAACCCAAACAGCATTGTAGCTGAGAAGAGGAGAGTTTTTTTGTTAAACGCGATTTGGTAGCAGCACTAAACATTAACAACATTACGAAACAAACACACAGCGAAAGCGAATATGTACTAATCCTAAAACTTTAAGACGAAGAGCAGGTGCAGTGAGGTGACAACGAAACGAAACAAGAACTAAATAAATAAATTTATGCAAGAAACGACTATGCTTGATATGTATCCGGATAACACGAAAGCGCACGCACATCAAACTCGACTAATAAGATATATTACAGATATTTGTTATTTACGAAAATCATAATTTCTTTGAACACTTTGCGTATCTTTTATCTCTTATTTTTTCATCATTATTTATTCTCCTCGTATGCATACGAATGTTTTCAAAATGTATTTCAATTTAGATCTACATATATCAAATTTATTTTGTGTTGTATTATTTTTTATACAATAAACATTTGTAGTAAATAAATCGACGTTGTTTCAATAAAAGAGATTTGGGGCCTTTGGTGGGCTTACAAAAATATTTAAACATGATGAATTTGTATTTACTTAAATTATTCCAAACGGTCTACGAATGGAGAAAATAAGTTTTGTAACCATTTGTGAAGAAGGTGAACAAAAGGTATACAATACAAAATAGAAAATACAAGAAACTTTTTTAATATGGTGTGTACAAATGTATTTTAAGGAGACCTGGTGAACCGAGGTAAAAGGTAATAAATAGATGATATCTTTGGTATTCAGTATGGAACGGAGACATATTTATTGCGTCGTTCAAAATTAAATTCGACATATGCGTATACATATTTATACTTAATTCTATCAACATTCATCTAACAATGATGTCTGTCTATAATGGGTTTATATATTTCATAGTTTGGACTTGCTGATCGATGTAACGCCAACAGGACAACGAACATTTAAAGCTATATATTATATTGCATAGCCACTTTATAAGTAATAAGTACTAGTAGTCTGCTAAGCCTGCTAACATTAAATGCATTCGAGTAATCATTGTTTATACAGTTTACATGTAAATATTTTTAACAATTCAGTTGCTAGTTAACTTTGAGATTATTTTGATTTGTACAATTAAGTCGTTCGAGATCGAAACGGATCAAGTCAAAGGGAAAGAATGTATAGTTATTGTGTACAATATTGCTTGGCTAAATGGAAGTACTATGCCACCTAAGTTGGACTTGCCGCCTGCAGCTCCATGAGCTCCTGTACAATGCGAAACTCGTGACAGTCGGGGCACACCAGGCGACCGTTGGAACGATTCGAGCGCTGAACCTTCTCGTGGCAGACAATGTGGACGAGCTTTAGGTTTTTGAGCGAAAATATTTCCAGGAAATACTCAAGGACCGAGATGTCGACTACTCGCTTTTTGTGCAACGAGCAATTCCTTTCCGGGTGGCTAACAAGGTCCTCAACATTAGCCACCAGGGCAGGCAGAATCGTGCGGCAGAGTTCGATCTGATGATCCAGATTCCAGACCTGGAACAAAATCAGATTCTCGCGCGATGCATACGGATTGATTGTGTGCTGCATGGGGCAGCAATTGCCATTCTCCGAATAGGAACCCTGACAGTAGAAGTCGCCCAAGTCTGTGCAGAGGGCCACCGACCACTCGTCCAGTATGGAGTTCTCCTTGGTGTATTCCTTGATCACCTGCCGCAGTCGCTTGCTGGGCAAGATGCTGCCCGCATCCGTTTCCTCGTCTCCAAGCTGATGCTGCTGCAGAAAGTCGTGCTTCTGCTTGCATCTCCTGTCGAACATCATGGAGAAGTAGTCGCAGCCAATGAGCAGATACCGAAACTGCTCAAGCACCGAATTGATCACCTGACGCGCCTTCACATTTTGCCGGTACAACGGATTGCGGGTCAGCTCCTCCTTGGCCTTGTAGTAGTAGCCACGGACACGGGTCTGCGCCCGCATGGCCATGGCCTCCTCCTTTGAATGGAAGCGCTCCTCTCCGCCCTCGAACCACTCCATATGCTCGGCCTTTAGGCTGAGGTGGGCCTTTGTGTTGTCGAGGACGCGGCGCTGCTTCTGGAGCTCGTAGTCCGAGATCATGCGGCGGAACTTCTCCGGATGTTTTTCGATGAACTCGTAGAAAATGTCCGCCACTTTCAGTAGCGGTGACTGCTGTCGCATCTTCTCAAACTCAAAGTCCGCATCTGTGAAGAAGCAGGCAGGGATTAAGTTAGGGATGTCATTTGTAAGTATATTATTTAGAGCGCACCGGTTGTGATGACTGCATCCGGTCCAGCGGCAATGAACAGCGTCTGGGGGGGCAAGCTTTCCAAGTAGTCGTCATCGGACACCTCGAAGCCATCGGACGCCAGATACAAGTGTAATTGGGATAGCTAAGGAAAGAGAGCAAATGAATTAGGTGAAGTACCCTTGACATGGCCCAATTAGACCGAGGGCATGGTGGTGGTGCTGGCTGTCTCGCCAAAATTCCTGGTTCAGTGGCCTTCAGCAAATGTTTTTTAAGCCAGGGCAAGGCCAGCGAAGCAACAAGTGTCCTGCCTACTCCCCAGCCAGGATGTGCAGGCATGCGCACTGGCTGCCAAGGCTGTTGGCATTGAAAGAGAGCCAAACAAACGCGGAAGCCACTGCCAGGGACGTGGCCTTGAAACTGCCAGGGCCAAGAACTTTCAGCACCAAACAGGGGGAATTTTCCTGGCTCCGTTTGCTGAAAACTCACCGGAAACTTGTTGTTAGCCTTGGCTAGGAGCATTTCCAGGGAATTGGCTCCGATGCCGTACTTTCTGCTTCGTTCGTTGTCAGTAACCTTGTAGCCACGCATGGGAGCAGCTGCTCCCTCTTCCCTGGAGGTGGATAAGCCTTCGATGTCCTTCGCAGCTTTCACTGGGCTGTTGCTGCTGCTGCTTTTGTTGTTCTTGCTGCTGCGTGTAGTCGGTGCCATTATCGCTTCTCTAATGTAGTTAAGCATCGTGGAGCTGGCACATAATAATTTTCGCGTTTGGAGTTGTTTTGGAGCCTTGAATCAAGTTTCCTTTTCCGCGGACAAAAGCCCAAATAAAATGCAGCAGTGTTGGCTAATGTTTACAGAACTTTGTGGGGATAAATAAGCTAGCTATAAATGTTTATTAACAATAATCAGCTATAAAATAGCCAAGTCTCCAGCGAATTCAACGTTTACCAACACTTACGGTGCATCAGAAAACAGCTGTTTTGGCTAATCGCCTTTTTTTTTGTTAAGAGTTGTTGCGAAAAAACTACAACAAACGGCTTTAAATTGTACCATGCTTCGGGCTGCGTACTTCGGGTAATAACACGCCTCCGGAGTTACCGTCGTGCGATGAATCTGCGGCCCCGCTGCCGCAAGTGGCTGCCACTGGCCACCCAGCAGCTCCGACTACGGAACCTGGCGCGAATTCAGGGATTTAACATTGTGTCCAGGTCGCTGGAGTCAGGGGAGCAGGAGCAGGAGCAGGTTGAGCCGGACGTGCTCCTCTACTACACGCTGCACACGGACAAGGCCAGCGAGGCGTTCTACACCAGCGAGAAGCTGCCCCAGCGCCACCAGCAGCAAAAGTGGGCGGAGATCTGCACGGATGACGAGGCCTGGCGTAAGTCCAATGCGCAGTGCGTGTGCATAAGGGTGTGGAAACACCGACCGACGGAGGGGAGAGATGGCCAACCAACTGAGACTGACAACAGGACTACAGAGCTGTGCGGGTAGGGGAAATGTCGCTTTACTTTATCTGAACTCTCCTTGAGCTATTTCCTTTTTGCAGGAGGTCCGCCCAACAGCAAACTCCCAGCAAGTTGCCACGCCCGCCCGAGCTGCTGTTTACCTGGGGCGTCTACTTCTCCGGCCTTATACCCCTGTCGCCACTAACCCTGGCCCAGTGTGGTCGCAATTGCTTGGTTTTCCAGTTGAACGGCGAGCAGTTTGCCTCCCCGTCGATGATCACCGAGCAGGGCCTGCAGGCGCAGCTGCATTTGCATTACCAGAACTACGCGGCGGAGGAGGAGCGGGAGGAGCCCCGAGATCAGGGAATCAATTCGCCGGCTGCCAGCCGCAGTTCCAGTCCTGTGCTGCGGATGAGCACGATGCGGTATGCCCAATTAATGTGCCAGCAGCACGAGATTCGGCGGAGCTGCAACCTGGACAAACTGTTGCTGCTGCAACGTCTGCAGCGGCTGCAGCAGCAGAAGCTGCGCCAAATGGCCGAGATCGGGAAGGAGATCTCTCGCCTCAGCGTCCAATGCGTGACCAAGAACGAGCTGCGCCTGAAGCCCCGCACTACGTCAATGTCCGGCGACCACGCTGCCCACCACCATCACCATTCCATGGGACGCGCACTGAGCGTGCTGCTCGCCGAGCAGCAGCAGATCTCGCCCCTCACGCTGTACAATGCCCAGCAGCTGACCAAACAGATCGAGGGACTTAGCAGCCAGCAGAGACTGCTGCAGGCCGAGCGGGAGACCTTTCGACAGCGCAACGAACGTGTCCGCCAGCGGCTGTCAGCGTTGCGCAAGCAACGGGAAGAGCTGCAGCAGCAGTTGCATGGCCGGCGAGTTAGACTAGAGAAGGAGTGCCTTGAGCTACGCACCATGGCCCCCCAGCACTTGGCGCAGCGAGATCAACGACGTCAAATAGTCCGACAGGTGAGGAATCCCCCGGCTTAGGCTGGTTTTCTGAAACTATCAATGTTTGTTGCAGGTGGAGCGCCGCATGTCCACACTCGTGCTGGAGCTGCAGGAGATCTACAACATTCAGAACGTGGGCGGGCAGCAGCTTAGCATCTGCGGCATCGCCTTCCCCCACATGGAGCAGTATACGAGCGAGTCGCGTCAGGCAGCGAACGCCCAGTTGATGGAGAATGTCTCACCGCTGGCGGTGAGTGCGGCCCTGGGCTACATAGCGCATATGGTGCAAATGCTGGCCATTATCATGGACCGGCCGTTGCGAAACCGCATTCTCTATGAGCCATCGAGGGCACGTATTGTGGACGATATCAAGGAGTTGACCTACACTACCAGGGAGTAAGTGCAGCTTAGTCCATTGATTTTATCTTGCTATTTACATCTACACTTTCCTGGCCGCAGATTTCCCCTGTACACACGATCTATACTTCCGTCACAGCAGACAAAGTATGCCATTTACCTGCTGCGCCAGAATGTCTCCCAGCTGTGCTTCGATATCACCGGTCATTGCGACCTACGGAACACCTTTGGTAATCTGCTGGAGCTATTCAACACCCTACGTTACATCGAACGCACGCAGCGGGACGACGCCGATCAGCGTGATGGAGGTGGCGGTGGAGTTGGAGGAGCTCGGCTAACAAATGGATTGACGGCGCCGCCGCACTTGTCGCAGTCGCACTCTTCGGTAGACATGAATCATGTGCCGCTGCCGACCAGCGCCAATTCGGCGAAAGATGCACTACTTCAACACCTGCTGCCGCCGGGCGTCAGTCAGGCTTTGGCCATCGAAGGATATGCGTCAACGCAGCGGTAGGTTTACCCTTCTATAAATTATTATAAGCCACATTGCTTTATTGATTTTTTTTTTTATTAAAAACCATGGCTTTCCACACTTCTCGCAGAATCTGCCGCTCAGTGGGCTCCTATTCGGATGGCGAAGAGGATTATCGGCCCCGACTGGAGCACAACTATTCCAACTCTGACTCCAACATAGCCCTTCAAACGGAGCGAAGCTGAAGAGCGATATATTCTGCAATATTATTCAGGCGTTTTATTCAAGTATATAAAAAAAACAAAAACGCAGCAATCTGCAGTTGTTGTAGTTTTTGAAATGTATTAGTTGAAGAAAAATTTGTGTGTACTTTTAAATTAATCAAAGTTCGACGGCAATGCACAGTTGGTATAATTGCTTTCCACAAAACAGAATGCGATTATTTATGTGTATATTATTTTTAGTTGTTTAAGAGATCTCTCTGTAAATTCCCTTTTATTATTGTTTGTTTGCTAATATAAGCTACGAATAAACATTTTATACACACCAAATTATTTTGTTATTGTTATTTTAATCTAAAATAGTAAGTCTTGTATGAAATAACTAGCTTTTCCAGTTTCTATAATTACAAATTAAATTTTGCCGCCAGTTGGTGTTGTAAAGTGTGTGCAGCAATTGTTGCTAAAGGCTGTAACTGCATGGATTTATGAAAACTGCATCCAAACGTAAAATCCATTTATGTCGCAAACGATTTATATAATATATATAGATAACGATTTAGGATGTTATTTTTTAACCGCAAACATTATTACAACAACCCTTTATTAGAAGTGTTCGTGTTGGCCACACACCAGCCAGTGCTGCACAACGCGGAATGTGGTTAACAGCTGATTCCAGCCTGGCCAAAATTATTTCGCTGCTCGGCCGTTCCGGTTATTCGAACATTTTATTCAGACTTTCTGGCTAATAGTAAATAAAAAACGGCATAGGAGTTGCTGATTAGAGTGTAGCAAAAAGTGTGCAATAATTAGCTCTCGAGATTGGCCCATATCGACCTGCGGATGAAATGAGAACCTCGGTGTGTGCAGTGCCCGATGCGCGAGTGTGAGTGCCAACGGCCCGGGACTTTTGGCCCCGTATTTATTATTCGTTATTTCTGTCAATTAAAACACCGATCGCACAGTGAGCTTATGATGACGAATTGTGGCCGACAACAGTCTCGACCGATAAGCGCTTCTAGATCGTCGGAATTCCGCCTCGGGGAATGCCTGTGATTTACGTTTGCCACCCATGTTTACCGCGCAAACAAAAAAACTCAGGTGCGATAAGAGAAGCACCAGAAGACTTGTCCGAATTTCACACCCGTCTGTATTTCTTAGCTTGCTCAACGGAAACGTGGCACTAGGGTTCAGTAGAAGAGTGCAACGTTTACCCTTTATCACTCACCTGGACGGTGAAGACTGAAACTGCATTTACAGTGGGGCAAGTTCACGTCCCGACACAAGTTCAACAAATTGAGGCAGGCGCCAAAAGCAAACACCTGCTTAAGCTGCCTACGCACACGCTCTCTTTTCCTCTCTCTTACAATGGCCGACAACAATGTGCCGCTACGCGATTTCGACGAAGAGAGCGAAACGGACTCGGAGACGGAATTGCTCATACGCAGAGACGTCCCAAGCAGCAGCAGCGGCAGCAACAACAAGCAGGGCAGAGCCAAACGCCGCAAAAGCTCAGTAGGCTATAGCGGCGCTGACGGCGACGTCGGCGCTGGCAGCTCTGCCGCCGGCAGCTTTCTGGGCAATCTCTTTGGCCATAGTCTCGGCTCTGCCGCCGGCCAGATACGTTATAGAAATGAGCGGAGTCGCGAGCGCGCCAAAAACTCAACCAGCAGTCATAGCAGCAGCAGCGTTTCGAAACTGGCGCAATTAACGCACACGTCATCGGGGGCGGGCAGTGGGAGTGGCAGCGGGGCCGGAATCGGCATCGGCGGAACAACACCGGGAGATAGTGCGGCGACGCCAGGAACAGTACCTGGCGATCTTACCAATGGCGGAACACACGGCGGCGTCGTCGATCCGGAGAATGGCTCCTCCACGGTCTTCTACCAACACAATCGGCGGAAGAGCAAGAGCCGCAGCATTGGCAACATCTGCAAGGTCTGTCTGTGCAGGTGAGTTTCCACGTTCCCGTTCGTCAACGCTGCGTATGCGCAATATTTTCATTTCGCTGTTGCAATTGTGGCGGGGAGTTAAACGACCGTAAATGGAGAAAAACAAACAGACATACCTTAACATGTGCATAAGTTAGCTAGATAATACTAAAACTAACGATATCTTTTGCACTTCCTTAAAAGTATTAAAGGTTCTCTTCTAATTAA